>ML781340.1:875659-891954 GCA_009831015.1 Picea engelmannii
TGAAAATAATTAAAATCAAATTACAAATAATAGATTAAAAACTCAATGGGCATATTTCTTCATTAAAATATAGGAGAGAAATAATTACACTAGAATGAAGTTCTTATCTTTGCCTCAAATTCAATAATTTTCCATCAATTCCATAATTCTCTCCCCTCTCCCTCTAATCTAGTTTCATTTAAATACATAGAGGGGAAAGGGAAATTACAACTAAATGGATTACAAAATGATTTCATATTACAATTTTGCATTGATTAGATAATCTGAATAAACAATATCAAATCTGGAAGATCTCCCCATCATCAATCAGCTGAAACAAGTCGAATCTGGCATTGCAATTGGAATAATTTAGAAAATGACCACAACAACAAATCTGAGAAAATTGTCTTCAAAGAACCTTTTGTTTTTCTCAATCTAGATCGAATTTGGAAAAACTCCTCAATGGGAAGCTGAATTGGTTCGTTCTGCACAAAACCCATGTCTTGTATTTTCAATATTCTTCTTCAATTGTCCGAAACATCCAACGCAAAACTGTCACTTCTTATTCCAGCAGATTTCTAAGTTGGAATATTTGATTATAAACTGAAAATCAATTTTGCGATCTCGAAGAGATCTTGGAGGCTAAATTCATGAGTGATTTTATAAAAAAATCATTGATAAACCATTATCAGCAAATTCATGCATAATAATCTTCAATTTATTAAAAATAAAGGAGAACAAATATTATTAACCCATAAGAGCATAAATAATTATAAAATGGAATTATACGATAAATTATGATAAATGACATGATAAAGAATGGTAAAAATGGATGAAATATGTGTCAAGAAATGGTATAAATAATGATAGTTTAGTGGCTCAAAATCTCCCCCAAATGGAACTTGTTTCATATCCTCATGCAACCCAATGCCTCTATATTAACCAAGTTACGATTCAATAACCAAGATGTTTACTCCAGCTCATGATAAAAAATAAAAAATAGTCCCCAAAAACAATAGTTATTCAATTCTAACAATGTTGGTGAAGATGTTACATTTTTCACATTGACTTTCAATCATATGTATATGAAGTTGTAGAAAAATAAGATATAAGTAACAACAAAATTTTCCTAAAGATCAAATCCTGCTGAAATTTTGCAAGCAAAATTCTACGATATTAATGCTTCTTTATACAAAAAATCAAAGCAATCTGATGCATGGATTTTAAGATATCAAGAAAAATGGTTGTAAGTGATAGCGCATGATTTCTAAAATTTTACTAAGTGATTTAGCTTGATATTTTCTTGGTTTGTACATATTAATGATATATTCAAGTTGTACAAAAATCCATTTATGCACTGTGTGAACGTGAAAGTGTATTCCTTAAATGAGGAATAAATGAGAAAACATCCATTATGCATAGAAACTCCTCCCCCAAACTGGAGAATCACCATGTCCTCATGCAACTAGAAAACAAATTCAGGTGGTTGCTACAATTACTATTGAAACCTCAACTTGGTGTATAACAACAAGGAATAAGGGAGGTTTTGGGAATAAATAAGGATAGTAATAAGTGAGAAAAAATATAATGACATGGTCCTGATAGGTAAAGAAACGAAAAATACCTTCCCCCAAACTAAAATCTTGGATGTCTTTTGAAAAATGTAGAGTGGTAAAGAAATGAAAATAATGGTTTAAAAATATGAGTGAATAATGTTGAGTGGTTTTTCATGACATTCTCCTGAACTTTTAATAAAGTTAGAAACTTATGTTATTTTACCTCAAGTATTGCCTCCATGGAAGCGTGCAATGGCGTGGATGGACTAATATTGGTTGAAGTTGTTGTAGGATGAGTTGATGCTAAAAGTGATATGGAAGGTGGAAGCGATGCAAGCTAAAAGAAAGTAATCATAAAATGTAGCATGGTTTCATTCTCCCAAACTAATTAGCTGTCCTTCCATCAAGATTTCTATAACACATCTCATTAGTAGCCTCAATGAGTAATTCATCAACTCAATTACATCATTATATATAAAAGTGACATCATCATGTTATGAATTCCATGTGATAATAATGGGTAAAAAGGGAATATAAAAGAGGATAAAAATGACAAGAACAAAAACCATTCCCTATACCCATAAACTTTTGTTTCTATGGGCACAAAAATGGTGAGAATTAGTTATCTCGATCTTTGCTTCTCAAGATCGATCAATTTCGTGGTGTTTATAATCATAAATAGGCCTCTTTATTCTACCCCAAAATAATAGTAGTGTTGTTAAAATACAAATAAATGGCAACTCATTGGGAAAAACAACTATCTTTGGTGAAAGATATGAATCTTTCTAGAATAAAGGAATGATAGATTAGATGATACAACATTTTAAATCTCAAATATCCTAAAAGTTTTCTCCCTTGATATGTAAAGTGAATATATAGAACACATTAATAGATATAAACCGTAACCGTCATTATCTAAACACGATGAAATATTACCCAAAGAACCATGAGTTCTAGCAAACCTTACATATGCAATAGTAAGATTTGTCGATAATTAGTTTTGAGAAAACAAGGTAACTGAGTAGATCTGTAATATCCCGCTCTTGCACGCTGAGTGAACTTATTATTTGAAGAGACTTGCTCGCAAGTGATCCATATTTTATGCTATTAAAACATTGATTTTGATTATGAGGCGTTATGGGTTGATGACATGTTGTTTTATTGCATTGACATAGATAGGTGCTATTGATTCGGTTTTACTGAGTGTGAAGGATCTTGGACCTCGAGGATGAAGAAGCATTGATGGAACCCCTTGGACTTTGGATCGAGTTGGGGAGTGTACCATTGGGGTTTGTGTTTTTTAAATGTGATATTAGTGCATATGATTAGATGATATGATATGGATATATTCTGACATGATTCATTGATGATGCAGGCTGATGATAACTTGTTGACCAAACTCACATGTGGAGTAAAGGGTTCACGCACAACTACCAGAGAAGTTGAGGGAGATGTGTGCATAGTAGCCCTGCCACAACCTACTATCACTCTCGTCGTGGCTCGAACTGTAGGTTAACGATTACCTATTTCGAGAGGACCCACTATGTCGTGAGGGCAGACTGCGATAGTTGCTCACGATAATTCTAAGGGGCACGCAATAAGGTGGAGGCATTATTCCTTAGAGGCCCTTAGTTTCCCACAAGTTCATTTAGCAGAGTATTGACTCCAGGGGTTTTTTATGTCTAGCAAGTCAGTCAAGAGGTGAGTGGCACCCTTGGAGCACATGGTGTGTCCTGAAGGGCATGTCGCGCAAGAAAAATGCAAGGAGGCGAGTGGCACCCTTGGAGCACGTAGTGTGTCCTGAAGGGAACGTTGTGTTGTTAATGATAATTGAATGAAGCTAGATGGCCTTAGGAAGAATAACGTGATAATAAAATTTAAAACAATTTCCCTAATAAAATGTCGCCCAACACAAAAATTTAAGGTCTAGGTCTAAATTATGCTAGTGGTAAAATTTTATCTTTTAAAAAAAAATAATAATATATATATGTATATAAAAAAAATAAAAAAAAATAAATAATAAATATAATCTTCGTTAAATATTGTAACAAGAAGGGAGTAAGCAATTTAATTGATTCATAAAAATCTGTTGAAATAAAATTAAAAAAAGGGAATTAATGGTTTTATTATTTTACGATAATTTAATTTTTTATTAATTAAAAAGGGAAAAGGGAAAAAGTTAATTTATACACTTGCCAATTTGAGTTCTAAATGAAAAGGGGAAAGAGGGAAATCTAAAATATTTAAGAAATTAGGAAAAGAGGGAAACATAAAAAGAAAAGGGAAACACAAGAGAAAAACTAGAAAGTCAAACTTAGTAAGGGTATCTAGCATTTAAGAGCTTTCTAATTTAAATTGAACTAGCAATTTAATAATGGGGAAAGTCATTAAAACTTGCAAGAGAATTCGGGGACACTTAGGAGCGATTCTAGGAGTGAATCTAGGTGTGTGAGGGAAATAAGGATAATTAATTAATTAAAGAAATTAATTTTTGGAGGAATGAAGGGGATGGGTGACACTTGTACAGGGAGGAATTTTTAGGATTTAAATTTTTAAAAAACTTTAATTAAATGAGATTTTAGGCACGTAAGGGACTTCAAAGCTCTATATAATGAAGGGAGGAGAAGGATGATGGATCTCTTTTGTTTGTGTAACGTTACACTACATAAATCTATACTTGACTGACTTAGCTTGTGGGAGTTGGGACACCTAGCTCAGTGAAGAGTGGTAGCTCGTCCTTGCGAGGCAAGCTGGGAGCTAGTTGAATCTCTGATAGTGTGCATGGCCCCTTTGCAGCTCGGGGGGATAACGGGGAAGAAGAGTACCCCTGGAATTGGCTAGGAGGTACCAGTGAAGTCTCATTGGTCGGCAAGTGGGAGCTGCACGGAGCGCGCAAGACATCAACTCAGAGAGGGCGATTGGGAAACCGTACGCCTTCTTTATTCTGCATGGTAGAATGTTAGTATGAATTATGTTTTTAGTTATGTATGCATATATCGAGTAAATAATATTTTAGTCATAGCGTTCTAGTTGATGACTGAATTTCCCATAGCCTTAGTTGAATGATTGATTGACTCCCATGGCCTTCGATTCCCACATGTCTTAACCACCTTGTGGTGTATTGATTGCTGAAGATTGTGGTTGTTTTTGCCTTTCGTCCCTAGCTCATCAGTCTTCGCCTGAGAAGTCAGCCAGGAGCCTGATCTACGGTCGTCTCTTCAGCGTTAATAGACCTATGGATCTCAATGTCCTTCTTTTCTTTGCATGGATGATGTGCGAAGGAAGTTCCTGTCAGTCATCTACCTATGTTATTGTCCTTGGCTGATTGTTTGACTTGCGCCATCTAGCAAAGAACTCTGCGTATGGATTATCTTGCGTCCTTGATGGGTTTTTTTCTGTGCGCCTTGACTTATAGAATCTCTGCAATCATTTCAATGACCTTTCCCATTGGATCCTTGCGTTTCTCTTACTATTGTCTGCATTGTATTGGTATTTTGGCAATCAAAAAATGATTTGATTTGTTGTCTGCATTTTTATATTTGGTATTCTGGCAATGGAAAAACGAATTGATTTCATTTCTGCATTTGTGTATTGGTATTCTGACAATGGAAAAACGATTTGGTTTCCTGTCTGCATTTTTATATTTGGTGTTCTGGCAATGGAAAAATGATTTCATTTCCTATCTGCATTTTTATATTTGGTATTCAGGCAATGGAAAAACGAATTGATTTTCATGTCTGCATTTGTGTATTGGTATCCTGGAATGGAAAAATGTTTTTATTTGTTGATCTCTGTCTGCGTTTTTGCTTGGGTACCCCAGGAAAATGAAAAACAATTTCTTTAACCTTGGCTGTGATTTTTTTGGTATGTCGACGAAATCATAATTTCTCACCTGCGTTGCAACCTTAATCAGACAATGAATTTATTAAGGAAGACTTTAAACTCTGCGATTTTCCCCATTCCAATTTACCGCATTCCATTATGCACCATTCCATTTTGAATTGACAGTTGCACCATTCTATTTTTAATTAACAGTTTGCCCCATTCTATTTTTATATTCTCTGTGACTTGACTAAAATTACCAATGTTTTTCAGCCTTCATCGACGTGTTTTTATCACTAAATGCAAGATATTCTTATCACTAATTACAACTTGTTTTATGCTGAAATTACTATGTATGTATCACTGGGTTTATAGTGTATCATCTCTAAGTCTTCAAAGTTTGATCATGGAACCCTCAACATTTTCTTCACTGAAATTACTGCGTTAAAACTGCTCCAGTGATTACCAAATTAACTTAGTCCAATAATTAGAATAGCTCCTATTAATTACCACGTTTTTCCCTTTATTTGTGTAGCATTTTTGGTTGACTCTGTTTGATAATGTGTGGCACAATGAATTGCCCTTAAATTTTGAATGCGTGTGTTGTTGATTGGGCACGATTTTCCATCATTTGTATATTGTGTTTTGTTGATGTGTGGTACAACAATACTCCTTTAAAACTATGAGTGTGTTTATGTGGAATGACCACAAGTTGGTCCTTCCGCTGTTGTATTGTTTTTATCTTCCTTCAAATTGAGTGTACCCAATGATCTCACTGCCAAACATTAATTGCTACAACATTGTTATTGGCCAAGTTAATTGATATATTAATTGCCATGTTAACTGCCAGGATAATAGTTGTTGCGATGTGAATGGTCAACAGCTTCCTTCTTAATGATGTTGGACATCTAGCTATTTTTGGTACGGTTACTGTAGATAGACGGCATGTGTAATTTAATTGTTTACCAATGTCATATTTAGCATTCTACATTGATATAGCTAATGTGGTTATATAGTATTAATTGATAGTTATATTGTAATTTGGGATTAATTTAGAATTGCCCATTTAGATTGTGATTAATGGTTTAATGAGATTAGTGAGTATTGACCACGGTAGAGATTAATCTTGCTAAATAAAGGAAATACTGTATTATTTTTCAATGTCATATAATTTGATTAAATGTTATACTTTCAAGGCAATACTGTAATAGTATAGTGAGTAAATATTATATCTCTTTCAATCAAATCATTGTGTTATGATATTAAGTTTTTATGCCTAGCCTTTGATCTTTTATCTACTGATCATTTAGTGGAATGACTAGTTCTACTGGTTAAATGTTATATAGTAATAAGTGTTAATGTCTTACACGTCATTCCAAACTATGATTGGATTAAAGATCAAATTGATGGTACATTGATGACCCAACTATGATTTAGACTTTATCACTTGATGCACTTTTAATGTTAATTTAGATTGGTGTACATTGACCTAATTGCAATTAGACTTGTTGATTTTTATGTTAATATAGAATTGTAATTTATGGACTAATTGAAATTGACTTACTATTAGATTAGTAACCGATGTTAAACTAGATGGTCAGTTTGAATTTTTTAGATGTGATTAATGGTTGGGTTGTTGACAAAGTCACATAATGGCTCGAGTTCTTCCTTGATTGTAGTTTCCTTGCATTTATCACCCTATTTCTCGGGGTCTTGGTATAGTCTCCCTGTTAGTATTCAGCTCCTAGCACGTCAGAGTTTTCTAGAGTCCTTGGTCCAGATAGGATGTGTTATGCCAAGGTTATTGTCACATCTATCACCTAGGGATGACATGATTCCTGATGAGGGGATCATGGTGTGCCCTATTTGGATAACAGAGAATGATAACTTGGCCGGAGTCGGTGCCTTCTGTGTAAGTTTTGTCGAGCATTGTAAGTTTTTTTTTTTTCACGGGTTGAACGCCTTCAGGCGTTTGGTTCATGCACCTTAATTGTATAGTCTTTGTTTGTCAAGGTCGTTGTGTCAGGAGGGAGATGTTGTCTCTTGTCTTGTAGGCATGGTCCTCTTGTGTCGGACGGATAGTCGGTTCTCCTTGTTTTAACGCATGTTTTTCCCTGTTTCTCCTATTCTAGTGCATTGAGTCATAACTTCTTGTTTCTTGGACTTCATGCTTACATTCTCCATCAGTGGTGAGGTAAACTATTTTCATTATAGCCTTCTTTCCCTAAAAAAAAAAAAAAAAATTTACTTATGCTTCGCTTGTAGTCGTAACGAAGGGGTCGTTACAAGATCATAGAATTGAATTAACTTCTATACCATAATCATGGCCACTACTACCATAAGGTGTCCATAGCCTTGACACGGATGCCTTTTTATCCCATTGAGATGCCAGTGTCTCATCTATTAGAAATAAGTACATAGTTGCAAGAGCATTTCAATTTACTTAGAAGTCTATTTAATATCATCGTTCTGGTTTGGGAACCGGTTCATAACAATGCCATTCATGGGAGCTAACAAAATTGAACAAGTCAACTCGTGATGAGACCTCTTGTCCTTCAGTTTCCAACTCAAGGCCATTACATGACTTCGTGACTTGTGGTTGTAATTTCACTTTGTTAGGACCTATGATCATGGTATGTCAACTCGTGATGAGACCTCTCATCCTTCAATTTACTATTTATGTTTAAAATTCAACTATGTTTACTGTTAATATACAAAATCTTACTTAATAGATGGGGTGGCATGTCATCTCCTTAAGAGCTAGCGATGGCGTAAAATTTTTTTTAGTAACTATTTTCAACTTGGGTAATTTTGCTTCTCAAAAACTAAGAACCTTCAAATTACTATTGGTAAATATATTTTTCTTTACTAAGATTGAGGTTGAGTAAGAATTCATTAGATAATGAGGAAATATTTGAATATAATTTTGTGGGAATCATCATTAATTTTATGAAATCAGGGACTTGACAATTTAAGAAAGTTGAAAGTTGGCATGATGAAATCATCTTTGCATAATTATTCCTTAAAAACAAGATTATGTTTATAAATAAACTAATATAAATTGACTTCTCAATAATTTTGTCAAAGAGGATGCAAAACATTAAAAAATATTTCTCATTCACCAAGGAGAAAAAAAATAAAATAAAATACTCATAAATGTCAAAAAAATAACAATGTTTCCAAAGGGAACAACAATCATTCCTTTGAAATGAACAACAAAGGGAACAACAATCGTTCCTTTGAAATGAATAGCAAAGGGAAAAACAATCATTCCTTTGAAATGAACATAAAATGGAACAATAATTGTTCCTATGAAATGAACACCAAAGGGAACAAAAAAACTACCCACCATTCTAAGCTTGTGAACATGAAGTATCAAGCATGATTGTGGCAATCCCTCCCAAAAACTAGCAAGGTAAAATGGAGAAGGATTAGTCATTCAATAGTCATAGTCACTTTAAAAAATAATGAGGAATTAACAATGAATCATTCTTGACAAGACTTACCATAAGAGTTTTTGATATTAGATCTGAGGCAAGCATACACTTGATAAGATTGGAGAAGAAAATAGATAGATGTAGCACAAAAAAATGAAACTCAAGAACTTCCCCTTTTTTTAATTTTAATTTTATTTTGATGAAGTAACAACAACCGTGACTTTGATGAAAAAAACACATATGACACAAAAACATAAGAGAAGTAAGAAAATAAACAATAGTTTATTGGAAAACAATAAATTAGTAAATAACTTACGATGCAACAGTTGTGATTTCAAGTGTAGCAATGTTGTTTCGAGGGACAACAATTGTGCTTGGATGAAATTCCCTTATTTTATTAACACTTTCTTCAAGAATCACTTTTTCATAAATGAACCTCCTTTATTCTCCTCGGACCTGTAAAAAAATGAGCATCTACCTATGGGAGAGCAGTCTCTAACCATATTGACCAACAATGTTTTCATCATAACTTCTTCATTTTTTATCCAATTTGAGTAATGCCAATGACAAATGAAAGCGAATTTAGAGAAATATCTCCAATAGAAATAGGTTTTTAAAAATTCCATGTGATGGTATATCAAATTTACTCAAAAAAACCTACATAACAGAATTATTTTTTATTTCCCAACTTAGACAAACAGTTGATATTTTGACAATAACGTTTTCGTTTGATGATGGATTGAGCTATTTAAAATTGGATATGAAATTAAATTCATGTATATATATCCAATAGAAACATGTTTTTAAAAGAAGAAGAAATAATGTGTCAAATACTCCAATGAACAGTCGAAAAAACATAGTTGTAAGAGTGTCGATTTATGATAGGAAGTTAGTACTTTGGTCATAAATTTATCATGCGATATCGAAATTGAGTGATTCAAATTGACTTGTAAACTAGATTCCATAGATGATTTTAGGGGCTAAATTTCGCAAATGGGCTAATTTTCCATAGTTTTTCCCAAAAAACAATTCGTCAATTTCAATTTTTTTTTAAAATGATTCGCCCAAATTCCATAGAATAAAATTATTTTACCTTACAAACAACCAAAATTTTATAGAAACTATATAAAATACTTAGAAATTTGAATATTTTTACAAAACTATCACCAAACATTTTACATTTTGCATATTAAGGACTAGTAATATTAGCCCACATTTCTACTTAATATAAATTTCTATCCTTAAAATCATCCCTGCTAGATTCATAATCTAATACACCATAGAAACAAGTTTGCAAAATCTAGTCATTTAGGCATCAAAAAACTGATTGTCCCAACTCTGTCCCTAAGCTGCCTACGAGACACCCTGTCAATGTTTTAGTCATAAATTTTTTGTTTCAAATCCAAATTGAGTGATTCAAATTGGGTTGGAAAATATACATTAAGGGAGACTTATTATATAAATAAGCTTTAAAAATATTCCCATTTGATCCTTCAAAACATGTCTGTACCGACTGTGTTTCTAGTAATTTTCTCAAGCCTGCATGCCATAAAATATGATAAACAAACTTTTTTTTCCAAAATGATGATGAGTGTTTGTAGAAATATGATTTTCAGTATAATATGTCTACATACAAAAAGAAATTATAACATATTGATCTACACAACATATTTCAACAATCAAAATGATTTTTGTAAATAAATTTATTTATGTACTTATTTTATTTTCTACTCTAACCTACTCTACATTGAAAAATAAAATATGCTTACGTATAAGAGTAGTTCCAGTGGAGCCAGTTTTGAAATAAGTCCTCAAGTATATACATACCCAAATTATAAAAATGCATGTTAATAAACACTAGAGTATGAGAGACCATCTTCCCTTGACACGATGGTGCCAAGAATTGTGGAAGTATAGAGTGATGTTGTGAATAAATGATGGAGTGAAACCAATATTCAATATAGCTTTGATACTCTTGATTTCTCATGGTTTTCATATCATGACGTTCTTCCATGACTTGTAAAATTTCTGGATTTAAAGCCTTCTGAGACTTGATATCAGTTTCATGTAGTGGTGTAGTTGAAATAGGATTGGTGGGAAGGGTCGGGAAATTTTGCAGTTCAACATTGTAAGCATGTTGTACTGGTTTATTGTTATGAGGGTGTGGAATGGATTGAAGAGGCATTTGTGTAGGGCATGGAGGATTTTGATGATGTAGTGAAGAGTATGGATGATATGTTTGACATGCTACAAGATGAGGGAGAGTAGTCAGGTAATCATAAGATGATCCATGACAAACTTGTGGACAAGATTGGTGGGGGTCATAGTGAGGTTGGCATGGATTCCCTAATGTAAGAGTATTCCATGATGAATAATGCAAGTAAGAAAATGGAGAAAAATGGTTTTGAACCATGCATGCAGGCCACTATTGCCATGGTTGTGAGCTTGTTGCAACTTCTCTATCTCTTTGATATGTGGTTTTCTCCCAGGTAAGAAAGAACAACTATCCATGGTGTGTTTCTTTCGACACTGAGGGAAAAAAAATTCTTCACTTTTTTCTTGATATTTCTTAACCTGCAAAACATTTAATTGTGAATTTACAAAGATAATAAAATTGGTTTAAAAATGTTCCAATAAATCATTGATTTCATCTCTTGTATCTCTGGTTTTTGTAGTAGATTTAGAAGAGAGAGAATAAAGTTCTCTAAAATTCTTACCAACCCTGGAGATTCCTCTTAAATACCTTATTCATAATTCACAAATATTATCATATTATAGCTGGAAAAAATCACCTTTTCCCATCGGATTTAAGAGTTCTAAAAATGTGGCTTTAATTCCTTTGAGTATGAGTGTTTTCAAGATTTTTTTTGTCAAATACTTATTCTTTGACTTTTGAAGGATTCATTGAAATCGCTTCACATAGTCATCCAATATTTCATCTTCACCTTGTATCATACTGAAAATATCTTCATTAGTCTTGCAATAGTCTTGATACTTCTTCAAGAATACATTCTTCATGTCCTCACATGTTTGAATGCATTTTCCACCAAGGCTCATAAACAATTGGAGAGCTGATCCTTTTAGAGTAAGAGGAAACACTTTCAACCTTTGAGAATTACTACAATACTCATATCCTCTACAAATTACTTCAAACTCAAATAAGAATGTATCAGGGTTTTCATTTTCCAAACCATGAAAATTTGGTAGAGAGGATGGGGGAATGATGTGCATTTTTGTCACTCCTTCTATATCTATGACAAGGAATTCAAAAGTAGTAGTGTGTTCCATTTCTTTCCAAAATAGAATAGTTTATTCATGTGATACTTTGAGGCTCATCCTTCAAATGTTCTTGTCAATTGTTTAGTGGAATGGGTGGTGCTTACATCAAAATTTCAAGTTCCTACCTTTAATGTTCCTAATTTCAATTATGCATGCTATATGACCTGAAACTACCTATAGAGGGAAAACCTCACCACAAGTTAGCTAGGGTGTGTGTGTAGGTTCTTACTTTCCCTCTTTTATATCCAACCCTCTCAGAAACAAGAATGCATATACAGCCCGATATTAGTGTGGTAGTGCTATTTTGATTGCCTCCCTAGCAGCGACGCCAAAATGTTGAGGACAATTAATTGCTTAATAAAGAAACAACTAATCACCTGTACATTAATTATCAACCGAGTAATGTCTGTTTATTTCAAGGGAGTCTGCAAAATATATGCAATAAAATACCCACAACTAACAATGGTCCTACATGATTATGTTCTACACTATCAAGCTCATTCAACAAGAAATAAAATGGAAGACTTAAATATCAATACTAAATTTAAGAAGGAGAAATCAAGTGATAGGAAAGAAGAATTATGCTAATCACACAACTTGAATCAACAATAAATTAACCAACACATTATTGAATTAGAAATTTAACTTATTGCACCTAACAAAATTAAAATGATAATCTAGAAAAATAAATTAAATGAAATCTAGCAATTGCAAGAAATATCAAATCTGAAAAATATAGTAGGCAAAAAATTACTAGGAGAAAAGGAATTTTTCTTTAAGGAACATAAATTGAAATTCAAATAAACGAGCACACAATCAAACTAGTTTCGATGTTCAAGGCATCACCTTGTGCAAGGTAGTGGGCCCACCTTCCAAAGAGTCAGTTCTTCCTTGAAAATAATTCAAATCAAATTACATATAATAGATGCAAAACTCAATGCACATCTTCCTTCATTAAAATATATGAGAGAAATAATTACACCAGAATGAAATTCTTAACTTTTCCTCAAATTCAATAATTTTCCATCAATTTTGTAATTCTCTCCCCTCTCCCTCTAATATGTTTTCGTTTAAATACACAGAGAGGAAAGGGAAATTACAACTAAATAGATTACAAAATGATTTCCTATTACAATTATGGATTGATTACATAATCTGAAGAAACAATATCAAATCTGGAAGATCTCTCCATCATCAATCAGCTCAAAGAAGTCGAATCTATCATTGCAATTGGAAGAGTTTAGAAAATGGCCACAACAACAAATCTCAGAAAATTGTCTTCAAAGAACCTTCTATTTTTCTCAATCCAGATCGAATTTGGAAAAATTCCTCAATGAGAAGTTGAATTGGTCTGTTCGACACAAAACGCATGTCTCGGATTTTCAATATTCTTCTTGAGTTGCCCAAAACATCCAACACAAAATTGTCACTTATTATTCCAGTGGATTTCTGAGTTGGAATATGTGATTATAAACTAGAAATCAATTTTGCAATATGAAAGAGATATTAGAGGCTAAAATCATGATTGATTTTATAAAAAAATCATTAATAAACCATTAAGAACAAAATCATGCATAATAATCTTCAATTTATTAAAACTAAAGGAGAACAAAGATTATTTACCCACAAGAGCATAAATAATTATAAAATGGAATCATATGATAAATTATGATAAATGATGTGATAAAGAATGGTATAAATGGATGAAATATGTGTCAAGAAATGGTAGAAGTAATGATATTTTAGTGGCCCAAAAGCTTCCCTGGCGCAACCTCCTCCTCATAACCTTCAACTACATATTTTTTCCTGCACGGGTTGTGGACGAGGCTCTCTAATTGACCACTTTCATCTTCAACAAATTCAATGGGACCCAACTGATCTTAGAATTATGATAATATTGTTTGGCCTTCTCTAGGAGAGAGAACAGTCACCATAGTGCCAGAACTGCTAACAGATGATTTCCCATATTCCGCAGAGAAAGCTTCCCTTCGTTATTGAATTCCAAAAGAACCTTTCGGTCTGATGAAACCCTTGAAGTAGTTTGATCAGATGTTCCATCAAACTTTTTTTTCCACTGCCAGCAAGAAATGGGGGCTTACTGCAATTTGAACTGTCCTTTTACCGATCTTGCATTTCTTTCACTCTAAATGCTTTAAATCCATCAATGAATCTGTTTCATTTGTTGTTGCATGAAGGGATGGTCCTCTAGAATGTTCAACAACAGTCTATTTCAATGTATAAATTTAGCCACAAGGACAATGTAGGGGATTATGTTGCAACAATAGATCGAGCACCATCCTCATCATCACTCGCATGTTTTCCTAGGAAATGATTGAAGGATTTTCTTGATATCCCTATCAATATCTTGGAGGTGGGGGATTTAGTCATTCGCTCCAAATCACATAAAAATTCACCAACATGATAATGTTTATCCCTTGAAATACCTTCATTCTTCTCCTCGAGCATTTTGTACAACAAACTATGGTGCCTTTAGGTTATTCTTGGAAATTTATTATCTCATTCCTTATAGCTTAGATCTATAATCTTCCTAACAAAATAAATTTAATTTTGGAGAAATGATAACCATTTATTACCCAAGCAATCAAAGGTGCCCTCTTCCTACAACTGAGTTTCTTCAGGGACTGGTGTAGGTACATTCACCACATGTTCCATCACCCTTTGTGTAGTTTCCATAGATTTCTTGCTTGTTGTGGGACGAAGCTCAGGATGAAGCTTCCAACACTTATTCTCCCAATGACCATTTAGATTACAATGGCTGCAATAATTTCTTTGTTTTCCCTTCAACAAAATCTACTTGTCATGAGGGTGTGAAAGAGGTTCCTTCTTCTTTGTCTCACTTCTAGTGGACATGGTCGTCTTCTTTATCCAAGTTTTCTTCTTGTGATCTTTGGCTACATCACGGTTAGAATATTGAGTGAAAGAATGCATATTGTAATAATCATGTTGCTTAAAATCAAAGAAATAATTTGAGTGAATGTGACCCTTATACCTTCCAGGATTTTCCTTATTGTAGATCTGACGATGACTAGTACTAAATTATTTGACTCCTCTCTTGGAATCCAATGATGTAGAAATGATTTTTGAGGTGGCTCTTGCTTCAACAGACTTTGAGCACTCTCCAATCTCCTCTTGACCGCTATCCCAAACCTGTAAATCGTGGTCTTTGTACCACCTCTAATGGTTGAGTGACTCTTTGGCCATGAATTTCAACTATACCTCCTTTATATCCCATCTTCATGAGGAGCTTCATACCAATGTTAGTTTCATACTGAGAAAACATTGAACATAATGAAACATCATATACCTCAGTTTCAGTTTGTGCATCAACAGTAGAAGGCTCTTTGTCTTTCATTCTTTCACCATGTTGCAACTTAGCCAAGAGATCATCCTTGGTTTGCAATTCGAGTTGCAATTCTTCAATAATTCCATTGAGGACTTCTCCATGAAGTTGAGATCTCTCTTGAAGATCTTTCTTCTCTTCTTTTGCAACTTGCAAAATTCTCCTCAACTCTGCATTTTCATCTTGAATTTTGTGATTTATCTCTTCTAATCATTGAACTCTTTCTTCTTGCTTCGCTCCTTTGTCCATCATGAAAAGCAGCCAGTCTTCTCTGATACCACTTGATCTGAAAACGAGCGAGTACTTACTCTACACAAGTTTTCAATCAAGAATCTTAACAATATTACCAACTTAATGAGAACTTTATCGAGTTCTCATTCTTTTAAGGGTCACATTTTTTACCTCATTTTTAAAAATGGTGTTACCAGTAGCACCCCCCTCCCTTTTTAGGTGGTATTTTGATATTTTAAATTTTTTGATCCATAATATTTCCACAATATTTTTTTTAAATGCTTGTTTTTTCATCTATTTGTAATTTTTTTAATATTTTATTTCACAAGTGCTTTTAGTCATTTTTTCATCTTTCAATCTTAAAAATATTTTTTACCATTTACTTTTTTGAAATTAATATTTTTCATATAATTGTGTCTCCTTAATTAATTTATAGTTCGATACTTTTAAAATATAGTGAAAATCATAATTTTTAACAAATAGTTTACCTTTACTTCAATACATACAAATTAATTGTAATTAAATAACATTATTTTTTAATATTTAACAAAAAATTACAATTTTATTTTATTTTTATAAATTAAAAACTAAAAAAACGAAGCAAACGAAAACAATTGAAATTAATAAATG
>ML781340.1:897422-909098 GCA_009831015.1 Picea engelmannii
TAGACCTTTTTTTTAATATTATTTTATTTTATTTTATATAATTTGGGTTTTGAATATATTTTTTTAATGTATTTTTTTTTTCATTAAAAAAAAAAAGTTGTGAAGATTTTGTCCTTTTTGTTTATTTTTTTTTCAATGTAAATTTAAGAAGAAAAAAAATGTTAGTAAATAAATTTTTAAGTGATCATATTTTATCCAATTTTGGGTTTTTTTTGCATAGGAAACTATTGTCAGAACCACGGTTTCAATTAGGTTGAAATGGGCCATAATTTTGACGTTTGGAAAAAACTATTTGGTTTAGTTATCGTCACTTTTTTATTTAGGTGTTAATTTTAAGTGTTTTCTAAGCTATTGTATGAGTTTTGAAGGTCATGCTTGAAAAATGTTGTAATTTGTAACCCGTTTGAAAAACGGGTGCTAGTGGTAGCACCACTTTTCTATTTTGGGTTGATTTTCATGTTTTTTATGCAAAAATATGAGTTTTTTGGGATAGAGTTCTCGTTTTGAGGTCACAGTTCTCGTTAAGTTGGTAATATTGTTTCTTTTTTCTAACTAATTATTTGCATAAGGATTAAAGGTCATATGAGTTCATAAATAACCATTGTTTCAAACAATAATACATAACACGCATGAACTCAAAATGGAATAAGCATATGAAAAGACAAGAGAGAGAAAACAGATGTTGATAACAGAGTTCACCCTTCTAGGCTATGTCTCTATATCAGCTTCAATTGGAATACAGATCGC
This sequence comes from Picea engelmannii, assembly GCA_009831015.1. Lineage (NCBI taxonomy): Eukaryota > Viridiplantae > Streptophyta > Pinopsida > Pinales > Pinaceae > Picea > Picea engelmannii. The sequence goes on from ML781340.1 coordinate 898,170, forward strand.
TTTCATTCACTCTTCAAAATATGTTTGGACCTTCTCATAAGTGATTACATAAGAGATGTCTTCTCCTTCAATGAGGATTCAAGAAGACTACGCACATTCATATCTCTCCATACATCAAGAAGGATAATTCCTTACATGAATAAATATCTCAATACTTAGGAGTAGTAACACTATGGCTCTCTAACTCCCCTCATTAGTTCTTCAGTAATCTCAATCTCCCCTTCATAGAGATCACATAAGGCATTATATAGTTTTTCCTCACTCTCTCTTAAAAAAGAGCATTAATTCCTAGATCCACAATAATAGGACCTAATTACAAAAGAGAAAAAACAAGATCCATAAAAGTACGATCTCAAACTATCTTCAAGAACATAATGGGAAAAGTCTCAAAACTACCCAAAGACTCTTCATCCATGTCCTTTATTCTCTCAACCTATAATTGAGAATAATGACAAATTGGCATGAGGTGGTTTCTCACATAAAAACCAATTTCCAAAATTATAATTTAATGATAAATACGTCAGTCTAATTTCCCTCACAAGTATTAATCATTGCACATCAAAAGTGAATAATAATGTATGAGTTTTTACAAAATCTCATAAAGCATAATTAAATGCATGAGCATCTCATAAAATCATAAGAATGCATGAGACATTTTTCTCACAAAGCATTAATAAAATGCATGAAACAATAAAACTCATAAACGCATAAGCTCACCCTTTCACCATTTTGTCACCAACTTCAAATAAACTCGGTGAACAAAGTAAAGACCCTTCCATGTGTGGAGATCCTCCTAGATCAATCACACATTATCATTGTCAGTCCAACAATAACTTGATTGTCAACATGTCAATGAATTTTTCCTTCATGTGGCATATTCAATGAAACCGTCACCAGAGAACCCATCGTGGTTCAACTAATGAATTTGGTTGTAACTATGACTTAGAAGTGTGTAAGGACCGTTTGAAATTCGACACTAATTCCATCAAAATTATGACTTTATTTATGACGACCCATGTTGACGTAATAATGGGTGACCTTATTGAGACCATCGATGATCCAACGATACAACAATATGAATTCAGTGGATGAAAAATGAAATCATCGTCAATGTATGTCAATTTGGAAATCCATGAGAGCTCCAAGTTCTAAAATCAAATTTGATGAATGATCATCGGAGTCCTGACGTCTATATAATAAAATGATAACAAATCTCGCTCATGTAACAAGATCTTTAAATTGACACTGCATCTTCCATTGTTATGTAGTTAGCTTCACTTAACTATACTTTTATATTTGTGAAATTAACTTTCATAAACTATTCTTAATTAGTGAAATGTGATATGTAAGGAAGAGGTCACGAGAAGAAAAATATCAACAAAATCACACCAAAAATTGATAACATAGTTCACCAGACATCCTGGCTATGTTTCTGACTCCATTCCCAACAGTGAGATCACTCTTCATTAATCTCAAAATGTTGAAATAATACAAAGAAAGGATTTCAATTGAACTTCTGTAATGACGTTTGATTTATGTAACTCATAAATATAAACATAACCCACCAATGGATTCTACAAAAAAATATGATACTTTTAAGTATAGACTCATCTATACTTGGCTTGACAACAAAGGCTCTAAAAACACCTTTCTAATCAGTTGCTCCAACTCATAAATAGAGGCCAGTTTCAGAATCCTCTAGAAATTCTAATGCTTTTTTAGTATAACCTCCTATAGCACAAAATCCAAGATTGCATGCATCAGATTCATATTATTCATTGTTTTTTGTGCCCAACCATCCTCATCTCAATCTATGTGTTGATTTAAATAGGCACAACAAAAACCTCAAATAGGAAACACATCATTTGCATAACCAACCGTGCCTTATGGCGAATTGGTTGAGGAGTTGGAATATTAAGTGGGAGGTTCTAGGTTCAAATCCCATAAACCTCTCCTTTTGGCACACATATAAATTTGATTTGGATTCAATATGAGTTTGTCTGGCCTCATGGGACTTAATTTTTTATCCCCAAGCCAACTTAAACAAATCAACAAGGAAACGTCATCAACCTGGCTTGATCAACACCATGTCAATGCCTAGTCAACCTTCTCCTAACACATGGTGCTATATGATACTTCCACATCATCATACAACATACCATGTGGCACCCTTTTAGTGGTTCACGTCACCTGAATAGATTTTATGGATGGTATGTGGCACTTGCAGACTGGTCCAACTAGAATCCAAAACGGTTTAAAATGAGTTACACATGGAAGCCTCTCATGTTTCCATGTCAGTATGTTGTTGTTAGCATAAAAACACCCTATTCCATGTCATTTGTACATATGGCATTTCAACTATACGTATTACTACATGTCAAGATATTATTAGTCGTCCTATGTACGATCATGACACACCATCCTATCATGCCACTGTATGGAGGAAATGTGGAACCCTTTCAGTGCTACCATGTCATTTGAAGGATTTGTATGGAAAGGACACATGGCATCCTTTGGACCTTCCACGTAGCACCCCCATTTTCCCTTTTTCCCTTCTTTTTCTAAAATTTCATAGTGCAATATCTCCCTCATACAATGCATGTTTGAGATGATTCACATGTCATTGGAAACATCTTTCTAAGATGTACGAAATGGTGCCATATGTTTTAGTATTTGAGACTATTTATTTTTTAGTGATCAGAATTCCTCCTAGACCATTCCTCCCCACCAGGAAGCTTTTGGACCTCCAAAAGTCTTTATACATCAATCAAGTGAGCTAATTTTCTCCCCACTTGTCCAAAATCCAACCATGATAAAAAATGAAATTACAATGTTGATATAAACATTCATTTCCATACTTCCACAATCTCTTTCATTCAATGGCATTCCTATTAACGAGAAACAACTAACTAGGAATAGTAAGTGTTAGGCGGAAATATTGTCGTTTAATTCCGTTGTAGTATTTTCCCAACCATTTAATTTGTTAATCCAAGGTTCGTAGGCTTACGAAGAACACACACTATATATGCAAGACTAAAGTAGAAGTAATCTAATCTAAATTGCTGAAATGAAACTAATCTAGGAAAGAAGGAAACATTAATCTAGGAAAGCAGGAAATTGCATAAAGGAAAAGCAATACAACATGTGAAGAGTTAACAACAAATAACATATGTGAGCTCACACAATAATGCTATCTTGAATTGCATAACAATAATCAAATGACAATCATGAAATCATAACAATGAAAGAATATGAATCAAAGCTAAGAATCCCTTTCTCTTTTGAATCCTAATGACTATTCTGATTCTAATTACCAAATCTCCATGATCTTCTCCTTGGAATGGGCTTGAATTATCTCCTCAAATATTGAAATGGTGGAGGAAGCATTCGAGAAGTCCTTTGAATTAATCCTTCACATATTCCTACACATTACAAAGCTCATGCACATATTTGAGATATATGTGAAAACATGTTGATTTTCTAACATTTAATCACAAATTCCTTTTAAATACTAAAATGAATAAAGTGGAGAACAATAAGGTGAAACCCAAGTAAATTTATTGAAATGATATCATGAAAGTTTAATGGGGCGATGAAATGTGAAGAATGATGAAGGGAAAGGTGGATGAGAATAGGACATTTCTGAGCCCCAACAGTAAGGAGTACATTGTTTCCAAAGGAAATGAATGAACAAACTAGTTTATCTTATGGAAAATTTCACCAAATGAATTCACCAATTCATGGTGATGACTTGGATCACAACCTAGAGAAAATTGTGATACATCTTGATCTCTTTGTTTCTCAAGCATGAGAAAAAGAGATTTTCTAGCATTGACAACTCTCTTTATTTGTCTTGCACTCACTATAGATTCATTAGTATTAATTTTAAGAGCTCTAACAATGTATTTAACCTTTTCCTTGAAAAGATTATATTTATTGTCCTCACAATAAAATACAGCTTTCCTGTCAAATAAATATGGGATAAACAATACTATTTTTCATATGTCGATAAGGACAACATATAATACAACCTCATCAATAAACTTGGAATAAATTGCAAACTTAAGTGTACACTATCTAGTTACCTGCAATTGAGTGTCCTTCTGCATCCATCCCAAGGGGTAAGGTTTAACATGAGTATTCTTTAAACCCAACTCCTTGACAATTTATTTTGAAATAAAATTAAATTGAGACCCATTGTCAAACAAAGTATCTACCTTTGTGTGTTTCACTATAACTCTTACATGGAAAAGTTGATTTATTTTCTTATAATCATTTTCAAACTTAGAAGATTGAATAGTAGATCTTGAAATAGAAAATGATATACCTTTGATACCCATAGAGACAATCATTTCTCATCGTCTGAATCTAACCCAAAGTCTTGTTTCATTATCGAAACATTTGTTTGTTCCTCCTTGTTCTGGAACTTCTTTGGAAGCGATTTAGGATGCAACTTCCAACACTTATCCTCTGCATGCCCTTTCTCTTACCGAAATGAGGACATGTAGGCTTCTCCACCTCTCTCTTTACTATGGTTGTCTTCTTACCCTTCTCTTTTCCTTTCGACGCATCTTCCATACCTTTTTTACCTTTGTTAGATTCAAGATGAGTAGATTGTACTAACACTTTGTCAATATTAGTAGGATTAAACATCAAAATAGTATGGTGAAGATAAGAATGAAAACCACCAATCTATTTAAGATGATTTTCACGAGTGTGTAATGGAATTTCCAATGCTAAAGACTTCTTATTGAATTCTTGTGTATAATATTGAACATTTTCCCCTTTTAATTGTCTTATATGTAACCATTTAATCATAATTTTTTTAGTACATTCCAAAGGATAGAATTGCTTTCTCAATGTAGAAATGAATTCAACCTAGGAGGAAATGATTTCACCATGTTGTACCAGATCCACTTGTGTTCTACTCTCCCACCATATTAGAGTTGCACCGCCTATGCAGAGAGTAACCAATTGAATCTGTGTAGTGTCTTATTTTATCTTTTTCACCTTGCAGTAAACTTTTATCTACCTTACCTAGTTGTCCAACTTTTCTGCATTCAATTCTCCATCATAAATAGGCAAGTCAAATTTAATATCTAACTTTATTTATGGAATATCATGAGAATGATAAGGGTTTTTATAAGAATTTGTATTCTTGGAATAATGTTCACTTGCACCATCAATAGATGATGATGATGATAGTGAATAAGGTCTTGTAAATCCACCACCTTCACCTCCTCCTTCTACTTTTACCAAAGATTCACCTTCTCCAATCCTTTGAACTCTTCTATAAAAATCATCCATTATTTCCCTCATTATACGAAGTGTAGCCATAACTTCATTGAGGATCATGGGAGGATATTCTCCTTTTTTTAGTCATCTCACGTTTATGAAATCTCCTTTGTATTTTTGTATTATAACTTGAAAAATTTCCTTCACCTCGCTTGACTCTAGCTCTTGTAATAATTCACCTTTCAACCCTACTCTAACACGACTTGATATGAAAATATTGAGTTAGCAATATAAACATTATTCCTTCATTGACAAAAAATATTTTTCAATTAACATGATATTTAAATTGACATTGCATCTTTCTATAATGATCCCATCATTACGACTACAAGCGAAGAAGAAGTCATTTTTTTTTTAGGCAAGAAAGCGATGATGATAACAGTTTGACCACACCACTAATGATGAACACAAGCACGTAGTCCAAGAAACATGCAATTATGACACCACACACTTGCTCAAGGGAAACTGGGCGAAACATGTGTAGAACAACAAGGAGGAATGAATACCCACCTGATGCAAACAAGAAATTCCTACAAGATAAGAGACAACATTTCCCCCTCGACACAACGACCTTGACGAACAAGACTATAACCTCAAGGCACATGAACTGAACACATGAAGGTGTTCCACCCATGCACCAAAAACAACTTACAATGCTCGACAATACTCACACAGAACACACCGACTTCGATCAAGCTCTCGTTCATCGCTATCCAATAGGGCACACCATGATCCCCTCATCAGGAATCATGCGATCCCCAGGTGATAGACACATCAATAACCTTGGCACAACACATCCTATCTGGACTGAGGACTCTAGATAAATCTGACCTACTAGGAGCAGAATACTGATAAGAAAACCACGCCCATACCCCAACAACAGGTCGACGAGACACCAGAGGATGAAAACTAGGGAAGACAAAAGCCAATTCATGACTTCGTCAACAACCCAACCCTTTTATCAAGTCTAAATTGGTCAATATTTACAATCTAATTAGCGTTAAATACAGATCTAATTTAACCAGTCTAAATCACTAAGTCAATGATTTAAAACCTAAGTTTAACATGATATACAATTCTATTTTAGCGATTCTAAATTACCAATTTAGACAACCACTATATATCAATTAACACTAACCACATATCAAATTTTAGCAAGTGAATACTACTACTAGTTAATAGATTGCAATTCTAATTTAACCTTAATACAAATCTGATTCACTAGTCTAAAATTTACAAATTAGACATTATGACAATCTAATTTAATCATTAATTACGATATAAATGGGAAATTCTAAATTAATCACAAAATTACAATCTAACTAGCAATTGACATCATATAACAACATTAACCATATCAATGCAGAATGCTACAATGAAACACTTATTAACACATTAAATTAAAACATGTTGTCTATCTATACTAATCGTACCAAAATGACAGTTGTCTATTAACATTAAAAAGAACCTGCTAAGAAGTGACAATGCCATTAAATCCATATAAATTCAATGAGAAATTAAAGCCATATACAATCAATGAGAATTATTGCCATATGCATTTAATGAGATTTAATGCCATATTCATCTAATGAGATTTAATTGTCATATGCCTGATCATAATTAATGTCATTCAGGGCCATTAAATGCAGTCGATGCCTTTGTTAAATGATATGCTACAACAATAATCATTACTGCTAATTAAAATGGAGGGAAGCTATCCAAAACCAATAATGCCAATTAGAAACGTTGTTAGGTAAAAGTAAAACTCAGGGGTAAGAACGCCAAAGAAATTAGTTATCTGTCTAGAAAATGCTAATTCGATTTTCGTCAAACATAGAATACATTATCTGGTTGTCTAAATATAGGATGGATATCGCTGCACATTCCAAGCATGAAATCATTGCCCCAATAGATGGAACAATGTCATAACAGTGTAAGTAAGCAGAGAGTTCAACGAAGGGATAAATTCAACGTTGTCTGTTCAGTGCATACAATATAACTTAGATGATCAAAAATTAATTTAGTTATCCAACACATCTAGAATTTATCGCTATCTGAATAAGACATGGTTGTCAATTGAAAACGAAAATAAGATTTTAACTGGGAGATATTGTTATCATTCAAAGTCTACTAAAGGATTTAATCCATTATACATCATTGTAGCTAACTCGCTATCACGAATTTAACTGTGGTAAAAATTCAAGATTACTATCCACACCACAGTTCGCTACCTAAAATCAAGGCTACCTATAACTGAATTGTTATCCAAGGTCATTAAGAAATTACATCGATACAATCTCAAATCACAGAGGTAATTACAATCTGGGAAGTAATAAAGATGGATTCCCAATAAAGGAAATGCAAACTTAAACCAATCTTTGACATGTCTGAATTTCATCCATACGTAATGTAAAATCGCAGTCAAGGGTGTAAAACGCAGTCAGTCAACGAGGCGCTAACTAAAGGTAACTCGTTGTCTGTTTACACTTAAAATAAAACTCATTGTCCAAGAAGTCCTTTCCATCCTTACATATAAAACTGAAACAAATTTTATTGCAATACTTAAACAGTAACAAATTTTCTACCATCTTAATAGCTACCCGACTTAAAGGATATTAATGGTAGAAAGTGTAATTCATTGGGTAACATGGTAAGGCAGGGTATCAACTCCAAGTGAAAATGCAATGAAATTGCAGAGTATCCACGCCCAGAAAAGCGAAGGGAAAAATCGCAAAGTATTAAAAGAATCAGGAGGGGTGGCATGTGTTATCACACTAAATTGCCTTGGGTTTTCAATTTATTTTTATCCTTTTTTAAGCCTTAGATTTTAATTTTTTAAGTTTCATTCCTTTAAAATTTATGTTTTTTAAGACCCCTTAGATAAATAAAGTGTTGAGTCATAACTCATGTGTGATCCTCAATTGTTTTTTGGACTTAGAACCATTTTAGTTCATGACTTAAAATTTTGGTCCCCTTCATGATTTGTCCCTAGGATCGATCCCTCCCACGACTAGACCGATGTGACACACCATTATCCTCATTCATGACCTCCTGGGCATGCCTTTTTGTCCTTTCTTACCATTGCAATCATTTTTTTTAAATTGGAGTGCTTCCCACTCATCAGGCGGTTTTGTAGCGCCTTTCCCATTCATCATGTTTCCACCACAAGTTATGATTATCATGACTGATGTCATGTTCCTTGTTTTCAATGCCAAGAGTTGGTTAAAGATACCTTCAATATATCGTATTTATGAGCTCTGATAATGGTTTGTGATTTGAAAATTCAAGAGTGTTGTGCTACTCAAACTCACAGCTCTAACCAAGCGACAACAGTGCAACCAGATCTGATGTTGAGGTAGATTCGGGGGTCGAAATGTTTGTGACTTCATCCTGAGATCTCTTTGAAGCTTCAAACAAGTGTCTACTCCATAGGTATCCTATGTTGACTCCTTTTCACATTAATTTTCACAAAGAATTAGCACTCAGAGTTTGGTTTATCGGGATTTCACAGTTGTAAGAGACTCATCTTCACACCATATCCTTTCCTCCTCTCTTTTCAAACTTGTGAACTTCTTTGCTTGTATAAAAGTCTGATTACATCTGCCTTCCATAGATATTGAGGTTGAAATAATCTAAACAATATATCCTCTGCATACACATCGTGCTACCTAGAGGCGTTGCTTAACCACTCTTTGTCTCCTCTGCTTCCTTTGATTTTCGAGTTAATCATTTTTAGCCAGCTACAAAGGGCCAATTACGGAGTACCCTCTCATTGTCTAAACTTTCAATACCTGTAAATATATAAGGGTGGGATTTCCATAGTCAATTCTAGGCTTACTAGCACCAGTCTATTTTAAAAGGTCATCTTTGTGCATTTGAAGCTCGATTTTAAGTTCTCCTCGTTATTATTAACCCATAAGCCATAAGAATATCTCATTCTAAGATATTGAGACTCCTCATATAAAGAAGACACACAAAGGGGGCAAGGTGGTTAGAACTGAACCTATGGATATGCATCTTTTTGATACAGAGCCCATGGCAAGAGAGGTTTTTCAAAGAGTGGGATGTCTCTCTTTCTACTAGAATATGCAAAGAGGCCATCTAGAGGTGACAAGACATTTTCCATTACATTTTGATGGAAGGAGAACCAAGGTAGGGGATTTATAATTTGAGGTGACTATGGCCTCTATTTCATATGCAACGGGAATCCCTATCACAGGTGAAAAGTGGTTTAAATCCATGGCTTTGAGTTCATCCTATGCCAAATATTTCCTTAAGCCTGAAAATTCAAGACAATGATTTGTCTAAAGGTGTGCCAAGGAATCAATTGATCAAGCAACTTGACAGGATATTGAAGATCATTCTGAGATATTTTACATGTGAAGGGAGGTTTAACACATTGTACAGGTACCATATAAGGATTCTACTGCATTTTACTGGTAAAGTTGAAATGAATATTCCCTACTATTTGTTAAGGATCATAGGTAAGATGTCAAATAGGATTCAATCCAAGTCTAAGGATGTGGATACTAGCATCTTCCACTCTGGATTGATCAGAATGGTAGTCTCTAAGGAATTGGGTAAGAAAGATATCTCATGGGAACATTTTGTTGTTTCTTATCACTTCAAGTTAGATATAGAATTTACTCCTCAATCACAGAATGCAAGTCCTTTATCACCCACCAATGTTATTAAAGATGGGACTTGTAGGAAGAGAGAGGGTAGATCTCATGTTCAAGTTTCAGAGGTCATCAAACAGGCCACAGGAACTGAGGAGGAAGCTTGTCCTTACCCATAGAGAGACTTTTCACCACCTCCTCCACTAGGGTTAGAAGAGGTTCCTTCTTATACCACAAGTACATATTGTAAAAATTCGGATGTTTTATTTGCGGCGTTATGGACAAAATTGTCCATATTGTCGCAAAATAGAGGAAATTCAAAAAAAAAAAATTCCATGTTACCCGATAACGTCGGTCTTGCCACGTTGACGTCTCTCTTGCCATGTTAACGTCTCTCTTGCCACGTTAACGTCACTCTTGCCACGTTTTCCACTGGAACATCCCTCTTGCCACGTTTTCCACTGGAACGTCTCTCTTGCCACATTTGTGAAGATATATGTCGCAATTGCGACGTTTTGGAAACTAGGTTTTCCCCTCCAAAGGTCACCTTAGTATGTTCACCAAGTCAAAATACCAACGGTCACTTAGGACTTTTTTACATAGGAATTGCGACGTTACAAAATCTATAAATATGTTGCATTTGACGGATGTTGCGACAAGTTTGCTATAATAGCGACGCTTCAAAAAGGGTTTGCGGGTCTTCTCGGCTAACAAAAAATAGATATTTGTTTTAGTATAAGTCTGTGGGGAGGAATGTCAGAAAACATTAGAGCTGAATGGGTTCAGTGTCATTCAGCATGCCATCTTCAAAATCTTACTTCTTGATCTTGTTTGCATCATAACTTTTCACCATAATATTTATCATTTCTCATTTAAATATTTCACAAAGCATGTTCTTCTCTAGTCTCTCCAATTCTTCCAATCATTTTTAAAAATATTTTGTTGTCTATATCCTCTATGTTACTTCTATTTACAAGGATAACACCTAGTTTTCTATCGACATTATTGCTTATTT
>ML781340.1:919832-940500 GCA_009831015.1 Picea engelmannii
TGATTCTTTAGAGGAGTTTGGATTTGGAATATATAGGGGTTGGATTCAAAGATTGTTCGTTTTTACTTTTTGCTTGATGAAGCTTCCCTAAATTCTTTGGATTCTAGTGGTGCTATTGCCTTTTAATAGTTGGTTGGCAATGTCCAATTTATATTTTCACTTATGTTGATATGAGGTGTTACCCAATGAAATGATGCCCTTCGATGGAGGGAAAATTGGCCTTTTCTTTTGCAGTTATTAACATTTTACCTAATAAAATGGTTCTTTTCAATGGAGGGAAAAGCATGTCTCCTTGTATATTGAAATCTTTTTCTACTTCATGTTATCTTTCATCTGTGATGTTGTGATTATTCTCCTTCCCACACTAAAGTAGGTGACCAACATCAGATGTCTCTAATAGATACTATTCTCTCTATTTGACTCGTAAATTATAGACCCCAAAAAACATCTCTGCACACCAGCAACCATGGAATTACAATCAATTGTTATAGTCTTATCTAAATATTAGAAAAAAAATCTTAGGTCATTATTTAAGATTGAAATAAAAGAACCAATGCCACCTAGTTGCTACAGAGATATGAAAGTGTTAAGAACACTGTATCTAATGGATACATAAACTAAGAGGATAAATTGTTAATAAAAAAATCCGAGTTTCTTAAATATAGACCGATGATATAGATTTAAATATTGATATGGCTAGTATCTTAGCAAAGGTTAATGTACATGTCCCTCTTAGTACTGATATTGTATTTTTTTTTAAATACCTACAAGAAGGTCGTTATTGCGACATCTTAGAGTGTCGCTCCCATAGCAACCACGTCGGAGATGATACCTCTTAACGTCGCTCTTCCCACATCTTAGACGTCTCTCTTGCCACCTTCAAGACGCCGGTCTTGTCACATTCAAGATGTCTCTATTGCCACATCTAAGACGACTCTATTGCCACGTTCCTGACGTCTCTCTTCCCACGTTCTAGACGTCTCTCTTGCCACCTTCAAGACGTTGGTCTTGCCACGTTCAAGACATCTCTCTTGCCACGTTTAAGACGTCTCTCTTGCCACGTTCAAGACATCGGTCTTTCCACGTTCAAGACGTCGGTGTTGCCATGTTTAAGACGTCTATCTTTCCACGTTCAAGACATCGGTCTTGCCACGTTCAAGACATCTCTCTTGCCACGTTTAATATGTCTCTCTTGCCACGTTTAAGACATCTCTCTTTCCATGTTCAAGACGTCGGTCTTGCCATGTTCAAGACGTCTCTCTTGGCACGTTTCAGACATCTCTCTTGCCATGTTCAAGACGTCGGTCTTGCCACGTTCAAGACGTCGCAATAACGACAAAATCTATGTCGTCGGAAAAGAGATGTGATGTGAAACAACGTTTGAGGGGGTCTGTTGTTTGTCATTCTCCTGACAATATAAAGTGGCAATTACGTCGAATGCACCGTTGGAATTTGACCCAAATGTACTAGTGTACCAAAACTACATCCAATAAAGGGAAGAAGCTACACTTCCCCTCTTCTCCTCCAACAACCACTACCAAGGGCAGAAAACCATTCACAAGATCATCAGTTCCCAAATAGGTTTTTGAAGAGCAGTCCCCATCAGAAATCCCTTTACAAAAGAAGAAGGGTAAAGAAATTAAAAATCCCATGGAAAGGATAGAAGAAAACCCTGTGCAAAAGAAGAAAAATAAATACAAAGACATCAATAATCCTGATGAGGCATATAAGGAAATTCCTATGCAGGTGGAAAAGGAGACTGAGAAAAATCTTGTTGAGACTGTGCATGTCATTACTCTGCCTGACAGTCATACATTCAAAAGATTAATCAGAAAATTAGGGATGCAAGGAAAGAGGTGGCTCAGTTGAAAACAGAAGCCATGTCTGACAGAGTGAAGATGAAAGATCTCATGGATGGCTATAGTCATACCCTTGACCTATCAAGGTTTGTAGCAAGAAAGGCCCAACCCCTTCATAGGTAGCTCCAAAACCTTTATAGGAAGAATAGAGGCTTTCAATCTCAGAACAAGAAACTCAAAGCAGAGTTGCATCATTTTCAAGATGAAGTAGCTCAAAGAAACTTCCAGGTATTGGTCGAGGCTGCTATTGAGAAAGAGATTCTAGCAATGAAGGAGAGAATAGCTCCACTGAAGAAGCCTATCATTGCTAAAAATAAGAAGTCTGTTGTGCCAAATGAATATCCTCCTTCTACAAGAAAGAGTGTGAGGTTAAGTGTACAGGTAACGAAATAGTTGGTGAAATGTGAGGCCCATTTTTTAGGATGGTTCCTTTTTTGTGAGGGTAAACTGTTATTGAAATATTACCTCTGCCACCTATACAAGATTCTAAATGCTTGATTCTCAGATTTTTGGGCTTTTGTGAAGTGCTAACTCCCTCAACAGTAAAATGTAGACATTTTGTAGCACTTTGGTGTTACGAAATACTCTATTTTGGTATTCCACTGGTATTCTACCTACAGTGTTGCCAAGTCACCTAATATAATGGGTTTGATACTATGCAAAGCCACTACTTTATCTGCACATGTTCAAGTTGGAGGTGTTTCATTTTTTACAGTGCTACCTAAAATTTGCATAGAGACGCACAGTGCAACTACCGAAATTCGCTACCTAATATCTAGTAGAGATGGAATTTTCACACAGATGCATCACAGTGGTGCTACCTAAATTCACTACCTAACATCTCGCAGAGGCCAAAGTTTTCATAGGGGATAGGAAGGTTTGGTGCTGCCTTTTCTACTTGTCCAGTTTTGAAGTGCGCTACTCAGAGTGCTACCCAAAGAAGATACCAACAGACACCAGGGATCCAGGAGGGCCAAGCTAACAAATTTTTGTATTGATAATGATCGAGAAGATTTCAGAAACAACAGTTGGAATCATGATGAAAACCACATGATCCTAAAGGACACATGGAAAACAAGGAGTTGTGCATAAAAAAGGAATCAAGTCAGTTTGAAGATTGGTTGGATTAGTCACCAACATTTTCCTATTTTATAGCATAGGTTGTTAGCCAAGTTGTTAGATGAAATAAATTCTTAGAGATTTTCAAGGGAAGGAGGCCAACTCATACCTCCAACTGTTTCCTCCATTTTTTTATAAATAGATAGATGAAATGCTTTAGTAGGTTCAGATGGTTGAGCAAGGCTCCCTTAGAATGTAATATTTTGATGAAGTGACTGTGTACTGGATTTAATAAATTTTCGTTAATAGAAATCAACTTATCTTTCATCTTATTTGCTTCTAATGCTAAATGTTCATGCTTTGAATGATTCACATGAATGGTTATGGTGATGTTATGGTGGATGTTTGATCATTATATTATCATGATGTTTATTTAGCTTCCTTATTTTATGAGTTCAAGAAGATCTTGTGTTAAGAAACTCTCTTCCTTAGTATTTTGTAGACTTGATGTTTACAACAGCCCCTACATTCCTCTCATTCAAGTCTTCCCTCTATTCATACTCACTCCCAATTACTGATTGAATTTAGTCAAGACCTTGATTGTTGGTGCATGCTAGCCCTGTTTTCTAAGTTGGAACATTGTCATTTTGAGTCTTTTTCCATTTGACCCTTTAAAACACTCTTACATTCACATATAACCTGATGGGTACTGGGCTTTCCTTCCATGCAATCTGAAGGTGATTCCTAGTGCTAACATTCTTGGCATCGTTGTCGGGGAACAATTTGAAGACTTTTCCCTGGGATTAAACGACACAACATACTATTCCTAAGGGTGCATTAGAACTTAGTATCTTGAAGATTGCATCTTGCACCTGGTGACTCCATTGTTTCATCTCTGGCACCTAAAGGAAGACATATGAGATCAAATCCAAAACTAACTTTGGTTCCATCTGAGAATGACCCAGAGAAAATAATCTAGAAGGCAAAAGATTCTAAAAAAAAAAAAATTGCTGCTACTACAAGTGCTTCTGGTCAGTTGCCTGATTCCACTCTCGATACTCCAGTTGTTATATCAAGTAATGTTTCCTTACCTTCTACTGAAGTATCTAAGAAACTTGATTTTGAAGAGTTTCATGTTGAATACTCTTCCTTTGAAACTGAATTGAAAGAAAAAAACATTGACATATTTTCTTCCCCTGACATTGAAAAGTGTTTCAGTCATGATAGTTTTGAAGATTTCCCTACTTTAGGTTTTTCTACACCACTTTCTGTTAAAAATTTTGTTGCCAAAGAAGTGGAAACTTCATCCCGTTTACAGACTTTACCATCTTCTTCCAAGACTCAGCCTTTTGTTGTGAAAAATGAAAACCCCCCTTCATATTTTCCTTCTTCTCCTAATATGCACACACTCAAGTGTCCTTCTCCTTCTCGCTCACCAAGAGTTCAAAATCAAATGGCAGTTGTTAACCCCCCTGTAAATAAGATGGATTCCATAATGGCTGTAAGATATGCTCCTCTAGTCTTACCTCAGCCAGTGAATACCCTCCCTCCTGGATATTATTTGAAATACATGCCCAAGTTTGCGAGAGAATAAGAAATAACAACTGAGGAACATCTTGTTGCTTTCTACAGCTATGCAGATAATCAAAACATTGAAAATGAGGATGTGTGTATGACGGTTTTTGTCCAAAGCATTTTTGTTGAGGCTAGGAAGTGGTTTATGGGTCCGGCCCCTGGATCCATTACTTGTATTGAAGCATTATATGAAGCCTTCTTGAGGCATTGGGGGGACAAAAAGTACTTTTTGTACTACATCACTGAATTTGGATCCCTAAAAAGGAAAGAAGGAGAGTCTATCTCTGGCTTTTCTAAATGATTTAACAAAATGTACAACAAGATTCCTGATGAGATAAAACCCACTAAAACCTCTGTAAAAATTACTTATGCCAGTGCCTTTGACCCCAAGTTCTTCTTTCCACTGAGAGAAAGAAGATCAGCCTCCTTAGTTCATATGCAATATGCATCTTTAGAGGTAGAATCCAACATAGTGACATATGATAAACTCAGAGGAAAGTCTAATAGGGATAGAATAAAAAGCAAAATTGAAGCCTCAAATTCTGACTCCCATAATGTCCATCCTCAAGTGGAGGAGCTTACCAAATTAGTAAAATCCCTTTCCACTAAGATAGAGAAATTAAAATTGGAAGGAAAACAGACCTACATAAATACCCAAAATACTGATAACATAGGTAACTTCAGGAGACCAAATGATTCTCCCCAAATCCTTCCCAGAGATCCCACAAACAGAGAAAGAGATGATCCAAGGGTACAAGCTCCTTTTCAAAATAATTTGGTTGTTGATGAAGAAGAAGAGGAGGTAGAAGTTAATCCTGAGATTCACTACTTAGGTGACACATCCCCATCCCCACACTTGACTCAATCCTCTTATGAGAAATCCTTGATGGATATTAAGATAAATGAATTAAGTAAAGGAGAGAAAGAAAAATAAAATTCTAACGGATATAATCTGAGATCTAAGAAGAATGAAGAAAAAAATGATGCCCCTAACCAGCCTACCCCAAAAGAAGATTCTGCCAAGGCTGTGTGTGAGTAGCAAGGAAAAATACACTCAAAGTCCACAAGTTTTGATCATAAATCCTTCTCCTGAAACCAAAGAGATATTGAAACCTTCTTCATCCTTCAGTTTTGAGAATTAGATCCAAAAAATAAAGATCCATGTACCTTTTTTGGAATTGATAAAAAATGAAGAATTAAAAAAATATCTATCCAAAATGTTACAACATGAAGCCTCTCCAAATGGCACTGATTCAGTAAATATGCAAGATGAAAATCTAGCAGTGATTTTGGGTCCATTTATAGAAGACATAGATGAATCATTCCCCCCTTTTTATAGATCACTGAATATTCAAGATAAGTTGTTGCATAATTTTTTGATGGATTCAGGGGCATCCCAGAATCTCATGCCAAAATCTGTTATGGACGAACTTGGGTTAGAAATCACAAAGACTTACGATGACTTATATTCTTTCGACTCCAGAAAAGTTAAGTGTCTTGGAGTCATTAAGGACTTGGTTGTGACTTTATTTCAGCTGCCCATGAAAAGTGTACTCATGGATATCGTGGTGGTTGATGTTCCCCCCAAGTTCAGAATGCTCTTATCAAGGTCTTGGATAAAAAAACTAGGGGGGACCTTGCAGATGGATCTCTCTTATGGTACTATTCTCTTTTTTTGGGGGGGAGCATAGAAGACTTTACACGAAAGCTCAACTGGCTTACATCATTAGTGATGAAGCAAACCCCACAAATCACCCTATTGCTTACATCTAGGATCTAGCATTTTGCAGCTCACTGATGCTCCTAAAGCCCCTCTATAAATTAGAAAACAGTCTCTTACCTTTTCTGAGGAGCCTCCTCTAACCAATTATGTCTAGAAGATATTATTTGATGGATCCTCTTCTAAGGAAGGTGTTGGTGTTGGGGCGGTCTTTGTCTCACCAACTCAAGAAACTATATCTTTGTCATATAAACTAGAATTTGAAACTACTAATAATGTGGCAGAATATGAAGCTCTTGTCTTGGGATTGAGGGATTTTAAAGCCATGGGGATAGAAGAGCTATCAATATTTGGGGATGCCGAATTAGTAGGCCATCATAT
This sequence comes from Picea engelmannii, assembly GCA_009831015.1. Classification (NCBI taxonomy): domain Eukaryota; kingdom Viridiplantae; phylum Streptophyta; class Pinopsida; order Pinales; family Pinaceae; genus Picea; species Picea engelmannii. Next base: position 926,427 of record ML781340.1, read on the forward strand.
TAAAAATATTTATCAAACAAAGCACCCTAGGCTTAGATCTTACAGAAATGAAGTGTGGGACTTCGTGGACTATTTTTTCTTTTCTTTTAATATATCATTTATTCCTAGAGAAGAGATTACCATGGATGACTCTTTGGTTGTATCAACAAGCAACTTCAAAATTCCTATACCACCCAAAATCAAGTATGATGTAGAAGTCAAGTACAAGCCTTCTATACCAGACAATGTAAAATATTGGAAGGTGTTCGAAGACGATTTAGAACTTAAAAATTTCCTCAAGACTGTTGATGATTTTTCTTCATTACACATTGATAAGGATCATGATTCAGAAATTACTCCTCATGTTGATGTTTTCCTAAAAAAAATTGTTAATCATCATATTGTGCATCTACCTAGAAATCATATTCCCAAAGGACTAGTTCCTTTGGAAAGATTATTTGACGAGAACAATGTGGCAGTGAAAGGGAAGGTATCCACTGATGATGCTCATATAACTGAGTGCAATTTGGGCACTGAAAAGAATCCAAAATATGTCAAATTGTCAAGTAACCTATGAGAAGAACAGAGGGAAGAATATACTAAGTTGTTGAAGGAATTTTCTGATGTATTCGCTTGGACTTATGAAGATCTCAGAACTGATGACACAAGAACTATAGAGCACAAGATTCCATTAAAATAAGACACCAAACCCTTCAGGAAAAAGTTGAGGAAAATCAATCCTATGTCACTGCCTGCCATGGAGAAAGAGGTAAAAAAGATTTTAGATGCAAATATTACCATTCCTTTGAGGTATTCTGAATGGGTGGCCAATTTGGTTCCAGTAAGAAAAAATAATGGAGAAATCAGACTTTGCGTTGATTTCTGAAATCTGAATAGAAGCTCAAAAAAGAATAATTACCCTTTTCCCAAGATGGAGCACATATTACAGAAGTTGACAGGAGCATCCAGGATGTCCATGGTTGATGGTTTTTTTAGGTACAATCAGGTCTCTATTTTTCCAAAAGATAGGGAGAAGATGACCTTTACCACTCCTTGGGGTACATTTATGTATGCCAAGATGCCCTTTCGTTTGATGAACGAAGGGGCAACTTTTCAGTGAGCTATGGACATAGAATGTATTGGAGAAAAGGATAAGTTTGTTGTTATCTATTTAGATGACATAAAATTGTTCTCTCATTCTCATAAAGAACATTGTGATCACTTAACAAAGGTTCTCTTGAAATGCAGAAAATTTGGCCTCTCTTTGAATCCGAAAAAAGTCATTGTTCACCATGAAATAAGGAAAATTATTGGGGCATATCGTGTAAGTTGAAGGGGTAAGGATTTATTCTAGTAGGGTTGAAGCTATACAAACATTGTCACTTCCTAGATCCAAAAAAGAGGTTCAATCTTTTCTGGGAAAAAATAATTTTTTGAGAAGCTTTATGTCAAATTTTGTTGAGTTGGTTAAGTATATCACAACCATGTTGAGGAAGGGTAGTGAAATCAAATGGACTGTTGAGTCCCATGATTACTTTGATCAGATAAAGAAAGCCTTGACTGAAGCCCCAGTTCCTGTCAGCCTAGACTACTCCAAGGACTTTCTTATTTTTTCTTTTTCCTCTTTTGATGCAGTAGCAGCAGTCCTATTTCAGAAGAACGTTGAAGGCTTAGAGAAGCCCATTGCTTTTTTCAGCAGGGCATTGAGAGATGCTGAATTAAAATATGACATCATTGATAAGCAATCCTATGCATTGGTTAAAGCTCTTAAGTCCTTCAGAGTTTATGTCTTGCATTCAAGAGTTATTTCTCATGTCCCATCAGTTGTTGTAAAAGAAATTCTTATTCAACCTGATATAGACAAAAAAAGGAGCAAGTGGATTGCTAAATTATTGAATTTGATTTGGAAATTAAGCCTGCCAAATTGGTTAAAGGCCAGGGTTTAGCTAAGCTCTTGGATGAATCAAATTTCTCATCATTGGGGGTGAATTTCATCCACTCATGTTCATAAAATCAATAGGTTGAATTAATTGATAAAGGTTCTGAAATCATTTCTGCATTGACAAATTGCAGCTGTTACAAGGACATTATATTTTTTCTGCAAAATTTACAACCTCCAAATGGTATGGAAAAGAACAAGGTGAGAGACTTAAAAATATAATCAATAAAGTATTTCCTTTTTGATCAAGTTTTTTATTTGAAGGATCCATTAGGAGTTCTTTTGAGATGCCTAGACCCCCAAGAAGCCCAAAATATTATGCTTGATTTTCATGATAGTTTATGTGGTGGACATCATTATTGGAGAACCACGACATACAAAATCCTCAGGGATGGGTACTTCTAGCCTAGTTTGTTCTCCAATTTTTGTGCTAAGATCAGAGTCTATGATAAATGTTAGAATTTCTCTGGAAAGCAGTAGCTTAAGTCTTTGCCATTAAAGCTTGTGACAACTTTAGGACCTTTCCAGCAGTGCGGCCTAGATTTTATTGGGAAAATTCATCCCGCTTCCAGTGGTCAACATAGATGGATCTTGACTGCTACAAATTACTTTACTAAGTGGGTTGAAGCTATTCCTACAAGGACTAATTCCCAAAAAGTGATCATTGGTTTACTTGAATACATTATGGTAAGGTTTGGATGTCCTAACAGAATTGTCACGGATAATGTTGCATCTCTCAAGGCTAAACCATTGATTCAGTGTTGTGAATAGTTTGGGATCACATTGATTCATTCTACCCCTTACTAACCTCGGGAAAATAGGCTTGCATAATACTCAAACAAAATCCTTATAAATATCATTAAAAATATGTTAGAGGATAACAAAAAGGCATCGGACTCGAAACTCAAATTCACTCTATGGGCTCACAAAAGTGACGGTAAAAAGGTCCCTGGGAATTTCCCCTTTCCATCTGGTGTATGGAGCCGAGGCCATGTTTCCTTCTCAACTTGCCTTACCTGTGGAAAAATTCTTCCAAGATTACCATGGGGAACCTGATCATATGATCAGAAGGATTCAACAACTGGTTGAAGTGTAGAAAACTCGAGAGAAACTTGTAGACAAAGCATATGATCATCAACTAAATATCAAGCAGGCATTCGACAAGAAAGTGAACTAAGAGAATTTTCAACTAGGTGATCTGGTGCTCAAGTGGGATGCATCGAAGCAAGATAAAGGCAAGAATAGTAAATTTGAAGCTTTATGGATCGATCCTTTCAAAATATTTGAGGTATTCTCTAATAACACCTTCAAGTTGCAGAATATGGAGAATGAAGAGGTTTTTGGTGGCCCTATCAATGGGTATTTTCTGAAAATGTACTATGCTTGAGCCTCGAGTGTCTTTTCATGCCATTGTAGATATTATTTTTCTTTTATTTTTGTTTTAATAACTAAACCCATAGCCCTAGGATAAGGAACTAAATCTATTCATTCTTGGCAGCACATAGGGGGCATGCCATCCACTGTGGAGCCAATGTTATCACACTAAATTGCCTTGGGTTTTCAGTTTGTTTTTTTCCTTTTTTAAGCCTTAGATTTTAATATTTTAATTTTCATCCCTTTAAAATTTATGTTTGTTAGGACCCCTTAGATAAATAAAGTGTTGAGTCATAACTCATGTTTGATCCTCAATTGATTTTTTGACTTAGAACTATTTTAGTTGATGACTTAAAATTTTGGTCCCCTTCATGATTTGTCACTAGGATCGATCCCTCCCATTACTAGACCATTGTGACACACCATTATCCTCATTCATGACCTCATGGGAATTCCTTGTTGTCCTTTCTTACCTGTCCAATAATTTTTTAAATTGGAGCGTTGCCCACTCATCAGGTGGTTCCGTAGCACCTTTCCCATTCATCATGTTTCCACCACGAGTTATGATTATCACGACTGATGTTATGTTCCTTGTTTTCAGTTCTAGGAGTTGGTTAAAGATACCTTCAAGATATTTTATTTACGATCCCTGATAACGGTTTGTGATTTGAAAATTCAAGAGTGTTGTGTTTCTCAAACTCACAACTCTGACCAGGCAACAACAGTGCGACCATATATGATGTTGAGGTAGATTCAGGGGATGAAATGTTCATGAATTCATCCTGAGATCTCGCTAAAGCTTAAAAAAAGTGTTTACTCCACAGTGATACCATGTTGTCTCCTCTGCACATTAATTTTCACAAAGAATTAGCGCTCAGAGTTTGATTTATTGGGCTTGCACAGTTTTAAGAGACTCATTTTCGCATCATATCCTTGCCTCCTCTCTTTTCAAACATGTGAGCTTCATTGCTTGTATCAAATTCTAATTACATATGCCCACCATAGCTATTGATGTTGCAAGCATCTAAATAGTCTATCCTCTGCATACACATCGCGCTACCCAGAGGCATCGCTTAACCACTCTATGTCTCCCCTGCTTCCTTTGATTTTTGAGTTAATCATTTTTACCTAGCTACAAAGGGCCAATTATAGAATACCCTCTCATTGTCTAAACTTTCAATACCTGTAAAAATCTAAGGGTGGGATTTCCATAGTCAAGTCTTGCCTTACTAGAACCAGTTTGTTTCAAAAGGTCATCTTTGTACATTTGAAGCTCGATTTTAAGTCCTCCTGGTTATTACTACCCCATAAGCCATAAGAAGCTCTCATTCTAAGATATGAAGACTCCTCAGATGAATAAGACACACAAAGGGGGCAAGGTGGTTAGAACTGAACCTGTGGATATGCATCTCTTTTATACAGAGCCCATCGCAAGAGAGGTTTTTCAAAGAGTGGGATGCCTATCTTTCTTCCAGAATATGTAAAGAGACCATCTAGAGGAGACAAGACAATTTTCATTACATTTTGATGGTAGGAGAACCAAGGTAGGGGATTTAGAATTTGAGGTGATTGAGGCCTCTATTTCAGCTACAACAGGAATCCCTATCATAGGTGAAAAGTGGTTTGAATCCATGGCTTTGAGTTCAGCCTATGCCAAAGATTTCCTTAAGCCTGAACATCAAGCCAGTAATTTTTCTAAAGGTGTGCCAAGGAATCAATTGATCGATAATTTTAACAGGATATTGAAGATCATCCATAGATATTTTACATGTGAAGGGAGGTTTAACACTTTGTACCAGTACCATATAAGGCTTCTGCTGCATTTTACTGGTAAAGTTGAAATGAATATTCCCTACTATTTGTGAAGGAGCATAGGCCATATGTCAGACATGATTCAATCCAAGTCTAAGGATGTGGATACTAGCATCTTCCACTCTGGATTGATCAGAATGCTAGTCTCTAAGGAATTGGGTAAGAAAGAGATTTCATGGGAACATTTTGTTGTTTCTTCTCACTTCAAGTTGGATATAGCATCTACTCCTCAATCACATGATGCAAGTCCTTTATCACCCACTAGTGTTGTTAAAGCAGGGACCATTAGTAAGAGAAAGGGTAGAGCTCATGGTCAAGTTTCATAGGTCATCAAACAGTCCACAGGAACTGAGAAGGAAGCTTGTCCTTCCCCATAGAGAGATTTTTCACCACCTCCTCCACTAGGGTTAGAAGAGGTTCCTTGTTCTACAAAAACTACATCCAAGAAAGGGAAGAAGCTACACTTCCCCTCTTCTCCTCCAGTAACCACTACCAAGGGAAGAAAACCTTTCACAATATCATCAGTTCCCAAAGAGGTTTTTGAAGAAACGTCCCCATCAGAAATCCCTGTACAAAAGAAGAATGGAAAGGCATTAAAAATCCTATGGAAAGGAAAGAAGAAACCTCTGTGAAAAAGAAGAAAAATAAAGACAAAGACATCAAGAATCCTGATGAGGCAGACAATTCAATTCTTATGCACGTGGAAAAGGAGACTGAGAAAAATCCTATTGAGACTCTGCATTTCATTACTCCACCTGATAGTCAAACATTCAAAAGATTAATCAGGAAATTTAGGGATGCAAGGAAAGAGGTGGCTCAGTTGAAAACATAAGCCATGTTTGACAGAGTGAAGATGAAAGAGCTCATGGATGGCTATATTCATACCCTTGACTTGGAAAGGTTTGTAGCAAGAAAGGCCCATCCCCTTCATAGGAAACTCCAAAACCTTTATAGGCAGAATAGAGGGTTTCAATCTTAGAATAGGAAACTCAAGGAAGAGTTGCAAAATTTTCAAGATGAAGTAGCTCAAAGAAACATGTAGGTATTGGTCAAAGTTGTTATTTAGAAAGAGGCACCAACAGTCAAGGAGAGAATAGATCCACTGAAGAAGCATGTCATTTATAAAAATAAGAAGTCTGATGTGCCAAATGAAGATCCTCCTTCTACAAGAAAGAGTGTGAGGTTAAGTGTCCGAGTAACGAAATAGCTGGTGAAAAGTGAGCCATATTTTTTAGAACGGTTCCTTTTTTGTGAGGGTAAAATATTATTGAAATATTACCTATGCCACCTATACAAGCTTCTAAGTGCTTAATTCTCATAGTTTTGGGATTTTTGTGAAGTGCAAACTTCCTCAACAGTAAAATGTAGACATTTTATAGCGCTTTGGCCCTATGAAATAGTATATTTTGGTATTCCACTGGTATGCTACCTACAATGCTACCAAGTCACCTAAAGATAATGGGTTTGATACTATGCAAGTCACTACTTTCTCTGCACATGTTCAAGTTGGAGGTTTTGCATTTTTTATAGTGCTACCTAAAATTTGCACAGAGATGCACAGTGGCGCTACCAAAATTCGCTACCTAATATCTGGTAGAGATGAAATTTGCAGACAGATGCATCACAATGGAGCTACCTAAATTCACTACCTAATACCTCACAAATGCGGAAGTTTTCACAGGGGATAGGAAGGTTTGGTGCAACCTTTTCTACTTGTCTAGTTTTGAAGTGCGCTACTCAGAGTGCTACCCAAAGAAGATACGAACAAACACAAGGGATCTAGGAGGGCCAAGCTAAGAAATTTTTGGATAGCTTATGATGGAGAAGATTGTAGAAACAATAGATGGCATCATGATGAAAACCACATGCTCCTGAAGGACACATGGAAAACAAGGAGCCGCGTAGTAAAAAGAAATCAAGTCAGTTTGAAGATTGGTTGGATTAGTCACCAACATTTTCCTATTTTATAGCATAGGTTGTTAGCCAATTTGTTAGATGTAATAAATTCTTAGAGATTTTCAAGGGAAGGAGGCCAGCTCGTACCTCCATTTGTTGCCCCCCTTTTGTTATAAATAGATAGATGAAATGATTTAGTAGGTTCATATGGTTCAACAAGGCTCCCTTAGACTATAATATTTTGATGAAGTGACTGTGAACTGGCTATGTACTGGATTTAAGACATTTTGGTTAATAGAAATCAACTTCTCTTTCATCTTATTTTCTTTTGATGCTAAATGTTCATGATTTGAATGATTCACATGATGTTTGATCATTATATTATCATGATGTTTATTTAGCTTCCTTAGTTTCTGAGTTCAAGAAGATCTTGTGTTTATAAACTCTCTTCCTTAGGATTTTGTAGACCTGATGTTTACAACAGCCCCTACAATCATCTCATTCAAGTCTTCCCTATATTAATACTCCCTCCAAATTATTGATTGAGGTTAGCCAAGACCTTGATTGCTGGTGCATGCTAGCCCTATTTTCTGAGTTGGAACATTATCATTTTCAGTCTTTTTCCATTTGACCCTTTAAAAAACTCTTACATTCACATATAACCTAATGGGTATTGGGATTTCCTTCCATGCAATCTAAAGGTGATTCCTAGTGCTAACAGTATGCATGATCAGAACCGTATTCATTTCTGAAGTAGGATTTGGAAATCAGATAAGGATCCAATGATAAGAAATCAAGTGGTAAGGATGACATCACAGAGCATGAATATAAAGCGTTGTCTAGTGTGTCCTGGGGAAGAGTGGAAATCATCTTCGAAGTAAAAATAGAGGAGGGGAAAAAATCACAACCAAGTGTGTAATAAAAAATGAACTGTAAATCACCCTAAAGGGTGACAATTGTAGATAGAAGAATTCTCGGTACATGCAGCACACAAAAATAACACAGGAAGATCCAAATCAAATGTTGACGTTCGAGGGGAAATACGATAAAATAAAACACAATCCCAATATAATAAGAAACATCGTCATTAAAATCATAGAGAAGGTGAAGTGACCATCAATAGGCCAAGAACAATCAACAGGGGTAGACGGGTAGGCAGAAACATCCTTCGCTCATCATCCTCTCACAAAAAAAGGCAGGGCATTAGGATCTATAGGTCTATTAACACCGAAGTGAAGACCGTTGATCCGGCTCCTGGCCAACTTCCAAGGTAATGAATGATGAGCTAGGGATGAGGGAAAAGTAAGGGGCACAAATCAATAACAAAGTCAATAAAACCATAGGGCAGTCACAACGAGATTAAGGCTATGGGGAAATAAGTTATCAATTAAAATGTTGAGTCAAACATTTTCTTTACCCAATAAAAATTACAAAATTGAAAGCGTAAAGTATACTAATAATATACCATGCAGAAAATAAAGGAAGCGTACCATAGCCCAAGTCGCCCACTCTGAGTTGTTGTCCTGTGCACTCCATGCAACTCCTGCTTGCTGACCAATGAGACTTCATCGGTACCTCCCAGCCAATGCTAGGGGTACTCTTCTTCCACCTTAGACCCCCGAGCTACAAAGGGGCCACACACACTATCCAAATAAAAACTAGCTTCCCAACTCGCCTCACAAGGTCGAGCTACCACTCCTCACCGAGCTGGGTATCCCAACTCCCACAAGCTAAGTGAGTCAAGTCTAAAATTCTACAGTGTAACATTATGCATCACAGAAGAGATCCATCATCCTTCTCCTCCCTCCTTTATATAGAGTTTCTAAGCCATTTTCTTTCCTAAAATCCCATTCAATTGATTGTTTAATAATTTAATTCATAAAAATCCTCCCTGTACATGTGTCACCCAACCCCTTCATTGCACCATAAATTAATTTCATTAATTAAATAATTACTCCTATTTCCCTCACCCACCTAAAAGCATTCCTAGAATCGCTCCTAGGTGTCCCCATATTCCCTTACATGTTTTAATGACTTACCCCCTTACTATTTTACTAGTTGAGTTTAATTTAGAAAGTTCTTAAATGCTAGATACCTTACTAAGTTTTTATTCTTTTTCCTTGTGTTTCCCTTTTCTTTTTATGTTGCCTAGTTTTTCCTAGTTTCCTATTTCTTTTAAATTTCCCTCTTTCCTTTTTTATTTAAAACTCAAATTGGTAGGTGTAGAACATTAACTTTTCCCCCTTTTCCTTTTTAATTAACAAATTTTTAATTATCATATGTGACAAAACAATTATTTCCCCCTTTTCCCCCTTTTTATTTTTATCCCCCAAAAGATTTTTTATAAATTAATGAATTGCTTACCCTTTTCTCGTCACATGATTAATGATGATTATCATTATTATTTATTTATTTTTATTTTTATTGTTATATAAATATATATTTTTATTTTTATCACAAGTATCACTTAGACCTAGACTTTAATTTCCTAGGTTGGGAAACATTTTAATGCAAACCGCTGCCCTCGATGGCAGGTCCGCTCCCACCAGGACCTTCTCTCCCCTAGGCCCGAAGAACAACAGAGGTTCTTCAAATTCCTTAACGGGACCTTTCTGCACCCACAAAATATTCTCCTTACGGTCCCCCTTCCTTCTATCGGGTTCTCTTATCGGGAGATTCCTTATCGGGAAATCAGAACTTACGATGTCGTAAGTTACTTACCTCTCGCATCCCTGATTCCCGAACTCCGTTGGCACCTTCTGCACCCTTTAGCCCCCCCCAGGCTAACTCTTTCGCATGTGACCTACTGGTCCCCGGGACCGTGTCCTTCCCCACTTATCGGGATTTCGGAGTTCATGAGTTTGAAGGCCAAGAGCTCATACTCCTGGAATCTCCGATCCCCGATGCCCGATGCCACCTGTCCTTTCCTCACGACAAGGCTCAATCCTCCGACACCTGTCCTCCACTGAAAGCTATGAATGTGGGGCTATCATTTTTCGGGACTTCGTGAATCCTCCTTTCGTGAGTTTCTCGTCATCGAGAACCCCGAAATGCCGAACCCCGACTCCTGTAGATCCTTCGACACGTGTCCTTCAGTTCAACGGCTCTGATCAACTCAGGAAATCGTGGATCACGATTTCGTTGTGCTCAAGTTCCACGATATTGGAAACCCCGAATGGCGAAACCCCGATACGCCGGATTGGTGCCACCTGTCCGCGCTCAAATCGATGGTTCCGATTTAATCGGGAAATCGCTACTCGCGACTTTACGAGGCATAAAACTCTTTCCTCGCCAAACGCCGAATGCCGAATCCCGATCCTCAGGGATCTCACGCCACGTGTCCCTGTCCTGATCGACAGCTCCAGTTGATTCGGGAAATCGTCGGTCGCAATTTCAAAGAGTTTGAACTCTCGCCTCCGGGAATGCCAAACGCCGAAACCCCGAAGTCCGACTTCTCAGGGTCTCGCGCCACCTGTCCTCCTGACGATCGACGACTCCCGTTAACTCGGGAAATCGCTACTTGCGATTCCTACGTACATGCAACTCTTGCATCGCCAAACACCGAATGCCGAAATCCCAATATGAAGGGATCTCTTGACACACGTCCCTCTGGAAATCAATGGCTCTGATTATATCGGGTTTTTCACCTGAGATTTCCCCGATCTCGTGTCCACGGGAATGCCGATTTCCCGATGCGTCAAACGCCGATGGTGCTTGATCATCTGACACCTGTCCCTCAGATGGACGGTCCAGATCTCGTCGCTGTTTCGAGACCTACGTGGTCCCGATACCTGGTGCCTCGGATCTCCAGAACGGATGATCTCGTGACATGTGCCCCCCCTGGAAATCAACGGCTCCCGTAGTTTCGGGAAATCGCAACTCGCGATTTCAATGGACACGAAACTCTTGCCTCGTCAAATGCCGAAGCTCAATATACTGATCTCCGATGGCCGGTTCCCTTCTGCGCTTTTGGGCTAACGCATGCGCAACTTCGCCTCGATCTGACGGTCAGCGGGCTTTCGCGATCTTCCGACGCGAATCCTATCCGTTGATCCACCTCCTTGGAGAATTCTCCCACTCCAAAGCTTCTCTCGGTTTGAGCTCGTCCTGGGTCTGTTCCCGCTGTAACAAGAAGGAACTACTCCTCCTGAGCTTGTGTCCTCGAACCCTCCACAGATTCTTTGACTCCTGTGATCCTGTAGAGTCTCTACACACACACGGTGTCGTCTCTCCTGAGCTTCAGTGAATATTCAGACCCCTTGGGGAATTTTGTCTTCCTTCTCCCTCTGATGGAGAATATGGACGCCTCCGGCTATCCTTCTTCTCAAGAGACCTTCTCTCTAAGTCTTCTGGGTATTCAGTAACCCAGTGAAAGCTCCCTCAGTGGATGCTTCCTTAAGATGATAGAACTCAAAGAGTTCCTTCCTCCTGTGCCATCTGCACACTCCCTCGGTGCCCTCCTGGCAGGGTATCCCTTCCACAGAACACGCAACATTTCTTCTTTACCTGTGCACTCATGCACTTCGCTCGATGTCCACTAGGAAGAGCTTCTCAGAATCCTCAGAGATTCTGGTCTTTCTGAACTCACAGTAGAGTTCTTCCTCAGCACCACTGTGCATACACTCAATGCCCACTTGGCAGAGCTCCTACAGAATCTTCAGTGATTCTATCTGTAACTGCGTCTCAGCTACACAGCCTTGCCTCTTGAGGTGTTCAGTAACCTCAGAGATCTTCCTCATGAGTTGTTGACTTCAGTCTATGCCTCAGCACGTCTCTGTCTGACTCCTCACGAGTTCAGAAGTGCATCCTCTGTGCACGGCTATCAGAACCTCAACGTTCTGTCACACCCTCCTGGTATGAAGCCTCAAAAACCCTCAACCTGAAATCAAACCAACTCCCTGCAAATGCATGATAACAACATACAATTACAGCATAAAGGAAAACACTCACAGACACACACATAAACAGAATATTGCAGGAAAAACTGCTTTGTATTCATATATTAACAATTGGCAAATGCCTGTATATTTTACAATGGTGTTCCTGAGCTCTTCCTAGCTCTTCAACTCAACCATTCTCTATTACAAAATGAGATCTCAGATCTCTTTTACATGAGGCGGCTCAATCGAGCACCTCCCTCCAAGATTTACCTACTCTAATTAATTACAATCAATGGTTGTCTAGTCTGCTATTCAGAACTAGATCTCAGCCAATCTACAATAAATGCCTATCTTATCTACAGCCTACGCAAAAGACATGGCATTCATGGCTCACCAGCCTAAGGCATTAATTTACATTGAATTCAAATTCAAAATGAGGCTGTGCCTCCCTTTCAGGCCTGCATGAGTGCGCGCTGATGTGGCTGACTGGCTGGCATGGAGAGATGATCCTGCATCATACTCCACAACTGCAAAAATCATGAGCTCCTACTCATGAGCTTCCCCTGTAATTGTTGGAATCCACCTGGGTCCCAAACAAGTCTGTGGAGCTTTTCACTTGCTCCATTCTGTTGTTGCTGCTTCCGCTGCGCTGCTGCTGCTACTTTCCTTCTGCCCTGCTGCTCCTCGCTGGTAGTATCTGCTGACTTCAACATCAGCTCCATGATCTCCATGATCACCTCATCCAGCTGTTCCAGTGGCTGGTTTAGTTTTTGCAGTCTCCCCCGCTGCAAAAAATTTTGTCCATTTGGAAGATCATCACTATCTCCCACACCTTCATCTGTCTCCAACTTTACCCGTTGGATGTGCATGCCCTGCACTTTTACCCTTTCCTCCAGGGCTTCCATCTGTTCCCACAGATCAACCAAACATATGCTGTCTGTGTCTTCTTCTTCTGCTTCTGCAACCTTCCCTGTTGCATTGTTTTCAGCTTCAGTGCTGAAGATGTCAATCCATTCTTCTGAACGCTCCTTTCTTTTTTTCCCTTCTGCTGCAAGCTCCCATGTTGCAGTCTTTTCAGCTTCGTTGCTGAATATGTCGAGCCATTCCTTAGAATGCTCATCTTCTTCTTTTTCTTTTGCTGCTGTTAACCTCAGTGCTACAGCTCTTTCAGCTTGCTGGCTAAAATCATTGAGCTTTTCCTCAGAACACTCATTCTCCTCTTCATCTGCTTGGGCAGTCTCAGATACCTGCTCCAATTCTTCTTCTTCGAAAGCCATCTCCAACTGTGACTGCTCTGTTGTTGCTGCATGTACAACAGAATCTTCTGCCTCCTCCTGGGCAAATGGCAGGAATATTTCAATTCCCCCAATCATCAGTATATCATTCTGATGTTCCTCCTCTCCTGTCAGCTTCATCTGCTGATCTTTTTGCAGGCCTATATGCTCTCCTGGCTGAATCTGACTTCTCAAGTCATTCCTGCCCATCTGGCCATATGGGATGCTTCCACTGCTACTTCCCTGGAAGATTATGAGATCAACCGATCCCATCTTCATCAGCAACCTTTGCTGAATTGAACTCTCCCTTGAGTCCAAGAGACTCTCAGACAGTCTCAATTTTTCATCTCTGCCCTCCAGGCAGCTTAGTATGCTTCCGCTGCCCTCTTGGCAGTATTCGAGATCTTCACCTGACCTCCTTTCATCGTCCAGCTGGCAATGCAAAGTTTCCTGGCTGTCCTCACGACAGTCCTTGAGATCCTCAACTGACCCCAAATTGTTGCCCTCCTGGCAAACTGGAATTTCTTCTTTTTTTCCCAACCGGTAGTATTTGAAACCATCGACTGATTCCAACTTATCCCTATCATCATCATCATCATCACCATCAAGACTTTTTCCTGTCTCTGGCCAACAGTAACAAATCATGTTTTTTTCTATGGCCCTGAGGCTCTCAGCATACCTCAGCCATCTTTTCAACAACCTACGCTGTCTTATGACCATCAGCTGCTTGACTGGCCATTTCACTTTTGCTTTCTCCATTGGCAATTCACGCAGTCATCTCCTCCTCCTATCCTGCCGCATCCGCAGTTCCATCTTCTCTATGTCTGCTTTTAATTCATAGAGGTCTCTAGTCATTTTTTCTTCCTCTGCAAGCTTTTCTGCCTTGCTTTCCTTCGTATGGCCTTCAGTAGCCATTTTGC
>ML781340.1:948586-1007004 GCA_009831015.1 Picea engelmannii
ATCTTCCTCCTGAGTTGTTGACTTCAGTCTATGCCTCAGCACGTCTCTGTCTGACTCCTCACGAGTTCAGAAGTGCATCCTCTGTGCACGGCTATCAGAACCTCAGCGTTCTGTCACACCCTCCTGGTATGAAGCCTCAAAGAACCTCAACCTGAAATCAAACCAACTCCCTGCAAATGCATGATAACAGCATACAATTACAGCATAAAGGAAAACACTCACAGACACACACATAAACAGAATATTGCAGGAAAAACTGCTTTGTATTCATATATTAACAATTGGCAAATGCCTGTATATTTTACAATGGTGTTCCTGAGCTCTCCCTAGGTCTTCAACTCAACCATTCTCTATTACAAAATGAGATCTCAGATCTCTTTTACATGAGGCGGCTCAATCGAGCACCTCCCTCCAGGATTTACCTACTCTAATTAATTACAATCAATGGTTGTCTAGTCTGCTATTCAGAACTAGATCTCAGCCGATCTACAATAAATGCCTATCTTATCTACAGCCTGCGCAAAAGACATGGCATTCATGGCTCACCAGCCTAAGGCATTAATTTACATTGAATTCAAATTCGAAATGAGGCTGCGCCTCCCTTTCAGGCCTGCATGAGTGCGCGCTGATGTGGCTGACTGGCTGGCATGGAGAGATGCTCCTGCATCACATTTTATTAGGGAATTTGTTTTAACTCTTTCTTATCACGTTATTCGTCCTAAGTCCATATAGGTTTATCCATTTATTAATTAACAACGTGAAGTTCCCTTCAAGATGCACTATGTGATCCAAGAGTGCCACTCGCCTCAATATGTTTCCCTTGCGCGACGTGCCCTTCAGGACACACTACATGCTCCAAGGGTGCCACTCGCCTCTTGACTTAATTGGTAGACATCAAAAACCCCTAGAGTCAATACTCCACCAGGGGATCTTGTGGGAGAATAAGGGCCTCTAAGGAATAATTCCCATGCTTTATGGCATGCCCCTTAGAATCATCATGAGTGACTGTCACAGTTGACCCTCACGGCATTGTGGGTCTTCTCAAACTAGGTAATCGTTAACCTACAGTTCGAGCCATGACGGGAGTGCTAGTAGGCTATGGAAGGGTTGTTGTCCACACCTCTCCCTCAACATCTCTGGTAGTCCTGCGTGACCCCTCTACTCCACATGTGAGTCTGGTCGGAAAGCTATCGTCAGCCTGCATCATTAATGAATCATGTCATATATAGTATCCATAATCATATCATCTAATTAGATGCACAAAGGCCATATATAAAACAATCAAACCTTGAATAGTCCACTCCCTCACTTGATCTGAAGTCCAAGGGGTTTCATCGATGCCTCTGCATCCTTGAGGTCCAACATCCTGCACACTCAGGAAAACCTAGTTAATAGCACCTGTCTATGTCAATGCAACAAAATACATGTCATCAATTCATAAAACCTCATAATCATAATCAAATTCCCAAAAGTATAATAATATGGATCACTTATGAGTAAGTGTCCTCAAAGAATAAGTTTTCTTAGTGCACGCAAGAGTGGGATGTTACACTTTCATTAGTATTAGTTAGCTTCACTCAACTATACTTTTATACTTGTGAAATTGACTTGCATAATCCATTATTCATCAATAAAGTGTGATATGTAAATAAGATATCACGAGAATAAAAATATCAACAAAATCACACCAAAACTTGATAATGGATTTCACCAGACATCCTGGCTACATCTTCGGGTCCACTCCCAACAGTGATATCGCTCTTCATTAATCTGAAAATGTTGAAATAATAAAAATAAAGGCTTACAATTCAACTTCTAAAATCACCTTTCCATGCCGCAACTCAGAAAAAAATACAAAACCCACCACTTCATTCTATAGGAAAGCATGACATATTGAATTATAGACTTAGCTATACTTGTCTTTGAAGAAAAGGTTCTAGAAACACCTTTATGATCAGATACTCCAACTCAAAAATATAGGTCAGATTCAAAATCCTCTCAAAATTATGATACTTTTAAGTATAAAATCGATATACTTATGCACAGTATCTGAAGACTCCCCCTCTGGTGAAAAATCTAAGACTGTGTGCATCATATATGTACCATACTTGTCTCGATCCTTGTGCCAGTTTAAATAGGAATTGTTAGCACATGAAATGTATTGGGGGTCATTTCCATCTTGTTATAGTTTGGTTTTAATTGTTATTTAGGCCTTTTGGAGGATAATGTGTCAAGTCCTAGTGTTAGTAGGGTTCATTGAGTCATGCTTAAAAAATTATTCACATTATCTAAAGGTTATGAGTGAGTTTAGTCTTGTATATAGATTTTATTTCTTGAGTCGAATATATGTCATAAGATTAGGTTTTTAAAGGTTTGAAGGTATAAATTTCAATTCATGTCACATACATAGGGTCTCTTACACTCTAAAATAAGTTTGTTCCACTAAATGTGCCATCATAACACCACTGCAAAAGTTATGATTTGTTGCAGCATTGTACTACATCTGTTAAATCACTACCAAAATTTATTTTGCCCACAATGGATTGTAATCACTATTTTGAGAATTGGAGTCGATGTCATTTTCATCTTAAGAGTCATGTGGTTGTAAGTCATAATGAGTCATGAGATTTTTGGTTCTATTGTATATGTTTTGTAATTCTCAAATAGAACATTGCAAAATATCCAAGCACTGCAAAATTCCACTACCAAATCTTTGTACACTGCCAAAATTTAGGTGCTATCAAAGTTTTGTTTGATTTTTGAAGCTCTCCATTACTTTTGTATCTCCATCAATAGTCATGGAACCAAGAAAATATATGTTGGATCATTTTGACAAGTTGTTGTGTGCAATTAAACGCTTCTTTACCTATAAAGGACACTCCAACATGGTCTACATGTATCACATCAATATTCTCATGCATTTCACTAGTAAGAAAGATCTCAATTTTCCATTATATCTTTATATAATCCTAGGTAAAATGTTTGATAAGGTCCAATGAAAATCCAAGCAAGTTGAACACAATTTCTTGAACACAATAATTTTCACTCTGGACTTATTAAACTTTTAGTTCTTAAGGATTTAAGAAAGACAAATGGAGACTAGGATTCCTTCTTGTCTCTAGCAGGGTTTAGTGAAGAAAACATTAGTACTCCTCAATCTAAAAGGAAAATCACTTCTTCAAGTGAAAATACAACTAAGGTAGCCTCAAGAAGATCAAAAAGGAAAAGGGAGAATGGTGAAGAGTCACTGGATCAGGGAGTGAAAACAACTGATGATATTGTAGAAACTCTTGACAACAAGAGAAGAAAGATGAAAGTAAAAAACCTTTTTTTTTCACTCTTGAAGTAGCAAAAATCGAAAAACCTAAAATAACCCTAACTAGGTCAATTGTGAAGAAGCTAATCCTCACAAATGAGGCACCTTATTATCATGAAGCTGAGGAGATTGTGGGAGTCCAACACCCATCAGGTAAAAGGGTGATGTTCAGTCAAGAGGCTCTTGAAAAAAAAAAATATAGAAGGCCTATGACCAGATCAACAACAAGGAAAATATCTGATGATGAAGACATTAGATCTGAGATACATGTTCGTTTTTGTAGTTGAAGAGGTTTTTGAAGCTCATTCCCCTTCAAAAGAAAATAACATAACAATTAAGAGGCTCATGAAACAACTAAAGGAAGCTCGGGGTGTGATTGTACAATTGAGGGAACAAAATAGAGAAATGAAGATAAAGATAGTAGAATACTTGGACTTATGTGAAGGATCCTTGGAAAACAAAAAGAGGATGGTTGAGAGGTCCCTACCCCTACACAAACAAGTTAGAAACTTATATAGATAGAATAGAGATTTATAGGAAAAGGATAGATTAAAGAAGGAAGAAAATGCAAAGAAGAATATTGATTTGTTGGCTCAAGTGGGAGTGGAATGATTTAGAAATACTCAAGAGATATCATGTTTTTGAGGTCTTCTCATGTTTTGGATATGATGGATAAAGGCAAAACACTAAATGATTATTTTTGTCTGATGCATTTTTTTGTGATCCATTTATAATTATGGCTGGCAGTCAAGTTCAAGGAAAATTTGAGGTTAAAGGATGAAGAAATCCATTATACAAGTTGCACACAAATTTTTTTTTATTCAAAGGTCAAAACAGTAAATAAAATAAATTGTAGCGAGTTTTTACCATAATGTTTTAAAAGTGCTAGACATAAATATTTCACAGCGAATATTCACAGCTTCACTGAAAAGCTACATAGTTGACTGAGATTGGTGTTCATTCAGTTGCCAGCTAGGACGATCCTCCTCCAAATATTTAGGTGAATGAGAGGGACAACTGTTCCATAATCATATCATGTAGCATGATGTGTTTTGTATGCATTTATTATCTTAGGAAAGATCCTATAAATTAGGAATTAGTGATGTTTTCTATTGTATTTTTTTTCAACGAACTCCTATGATGAAGGGAATCCAATGTAACTAATTGATATGAAAATACTAAGAGGTAGACTTAAGGATAGGCTATATATTGAAGAATTTTCAATGATAGAGAGGTTTGAGTGATAAACTGAGGCTAGTTCTCATGTCTTCATTTTGGAAGTTTCAAACTCTATGTATCTGGATTTGAGGATTATAATGCAATTGAAAATGAGCTTGCGTTATTTTCCATATGTTCTTTATATTCTACTCTAATGGAGTGTTGTTCATGAATGATTCATCTACAGTTTATTTTGCAGGAATGTGTGTGTTTTTCATGAATGATTCATCTATAGTTTATTTTACAGGAATTTGCAACAAAAGATATGTTGCATATTATTGTGAAGTTTCTCCATTTCAGTATTTTGTATTTCTGAATTAGGAAGCTCCTAGTTTATGAAAGTTCTTCAATACGTTAGGAAATCAAGATTGAAGTGATATATTCTAGTTTATTCCAGTGTTCTTATACATTTTCTTTTGTTCAATCTTATACATCTATATGTTGATTGAAGGTTGTTTTATCCCTTTTTTCTAGAACACAGTTTCTGTTCATATTGTATTGTTAGACAATTGGCTTAGTTTGATGGATAATTGGTATGGGTTGTTGGTTTTCATTGATGTCAACCATTGGAGAGTGATATCGTATATTGATTCCACCCCTTAGTGATTGATGTCAACCCTTGGAGAAAGTCTGGTAGCGAATTCTGATAGCACAAAGGTTTGGGTAATGGACCCAAGGTTGTTTCATGTATAATGGTATGTGTTTGAATATATTTTAAGGTAATACTATTCTATATGGATAGTACATGTCATTCCATTTTTGGTGGTATGTGGAATGTCACATAACTCCTCACGATTAGAGAGTTATGGCCATGAGAAGTTGGAGAACCCAGGTTTGGGTAATGGACCCAAGTTTGTTTGATGGATAATGGTCTGCGTTTTGATATATTTTCATAAAAGAATATTCTATATGGATAGTACAGTTCATTCCATTTCCAATGGTATGTGGAACATCACATAAATCCTCGCGGTTAGATATTTATGGCCATGTGAAGTTGGAGAACCCTCATGAGTCATCTAGAAGCCCGAAAAGGTAAAAGTAGTCAAAGTGGTTTTAGAGATTTTAGAAGGTAAATAATAAAGTGAAGTGATGAGTGTACTATAATTCAAAGTTAATAAAAAATGAATTATTTAAATAATAAAGTTAATGGATAAATTAGAAGTGGCTTAACCCTAAAATAAGGAAAGTGGGTTAAGATGGTCAAAAGGTAACCCCTTGAGGAAGCTACATAAAAGTATAAATAAGAGGCAAGGATCTCTCATTTTAATAACACTTGAGCATATTAAATATATATAGGTGACTGAGGTAACCAAAGGATATCTAAGACGAATTTCAAAGGGAAGGTGAAGGAAAGAAGGCTGAAATTCAAGGAAGGATAAATTCTTTTGATGATGCTTTCTAAGGTATGTTATTTACAGGTCATCTCACTATTTTCGCAATAGCATTGTTTATAGAGTGAATCAGACCATGAAATTGGGAGGCCATTTATGAAACATATCCAAGTACCAATGGTATAAATTTCATCTTGTGGGTCGTCGTATATTTGGAGTTACACTCTGTGGAAAAAAGGGTTTGTGGCTAGTCCTGAAACTAGTCTAAAACAAGTGTTTTGGGTAAAAATGTCATAACTTCTTCATAAAAGATCCAAATTTAGTAAGACAAAATGTGTTAGTTATATTACAATCTTTAGTATTCTTTGTACAATTTTTTGATCCATACAAAAAATATTATGTGCGGGGAACGCTCTAGAAGTTCGCTCTCTAGAATAAGCCATAATTCAACAAGGTATGTCATTTTTGCTATAAATTCTTTTCTAAGAGGTTCCAAGTAGTGACACCTAGAGGAATTTCATAAAACATACTGAAGAACATTGTGTACTATTCTTAGATCTTTATTCATTACAGGTACATAGTTATGATTATTTCAAGTTAGGGTTGTTGACTAATCCAAAACTAGTCATGTGAGACTAAAGTAAAGTTTGATGAAAATGATAGTCTCTTGTTGTTAAAGTTAAGGAAGGTTTGTAGGTATGTGATCATATACATCAGGTCTATTACAGATTTACGAATCGGATTTGGATGATGAAATTGATGAGGTCTTTTGGTTGAGGTACATGTTGGGTACATGGTTGATACAAGTAGTTCATGAGTTGGCACAATCATGAGGCATATAGTTGATGATGTTGGTACATATTGATGAGTCATAGATTATATGTATTTGATAAATGATTGGTACACACTTGGTACCTGGTTGGAGGGATTTTTTAGTAGTATTGTTGACACATGGTTTATGGGTTATGTAGCATACTTGTCTTGGTATATTATTAGAAGCACATATTGATCTTGGGGATGATTATGAGTTTTTGTGTTATGTTTGGTTTATGCACATATTTGAGAGTTGTATTGGTGATTGATATTGGTGAGTAGATATGATTTGATTGATAATATTGATGAGAGAGGTTGTTTTGATAGGTTGTTTGGACAGGTTGTTGTGATAGGTTATTTGTACAGGTTTGGTTCATGGTTAATGTACTTGTTCATGGTATAGGTTGAGAAACAGGTTGGTGCATGGTTGATGCACTTGTTTATGGTACAGGTTGATTATAGGTTGTTTGTTATAGGTTGGTGCATGGTTGATGCACTTGTTTATGGTATAGATTGATTATAGGTTGAGGTATAGGTTGATGCATGGTTGATACATTGTTCAGGTTATTGGTACAGGTTGTTTGGTGTAGGTTGATTAGTATAGATTTACAACAATATATCTCACAGTGATAGTGTGACAATGGTTCCATCATTATACTTATGCGTTAGGGTGGTTGGAAGGGGCAAGGAAACATGGTTGTAGCCACCTTCTGGTTGTATCCGAAGAACATAGGGGGTTGTAGCCTCTTTTTGGTTTTAACCGGAGAATTGGAGAGTTGGAGCTTCCCTCAGGTTATAAGCTGAGAAAATAGGGGGTTGGATCCTCCTTCTAGTTGCAGATGGAAAACAAATGAATTTGGTGCTTCCAATGAATGTAATTCTTAAACAAATATAAGAAAAATAATTCTATAGTTTTCTCTCTTTGGGTTTCCACGTAAAGCACTGGTGTACTATGTATGTGTGTGATTTCTCATTTGTTCATTGTTTATTTACTCTGCAACTATTGGATTATAATTCTACATTGATATAACACTTAAATTTTATGGTGAAAAGGGATTCAATTGCTCTATTACTAATTCTCCCCCCCTCTCAGTAATCCAACAATTGGAATCAGAGCAGGTTCCTTCATGAAACAATTTAACCACTAGAAGGAGGTCATGGATTATTCTGAGAGTGGAGTACCATTGTTTAATGGTCAAAAATGTTTAAAGTATGATCTATGAAGTGGAATAATGAAAGTATTTTTTTAGGCACAAGGTTATTATATTTGGCTATCAGTCATTACAGGATATGACAGTTCAAAAAGGGAAAAGACTACATCCAAGAATCAATTGAAGAAGAATAACAAAATAGCAATGGATTTCATATGGGAAGGATTGCCCAATCTGGTAAGAGAAAAGGTTGGTAAATGTTCATTAGACAAAGAACTTTGGGATAAGTTACATGACATATATTCTTCACGCATCACATATTTAGAAAATGCCAAAGAAGATGTAGGTACATATCAAGAATAAATATGTTCACCATGTCAAAAAGATTTAGAAGATGAAGAGTACATAATCAAGAGAGGTATGTTGTTTTTATTTAATTGTGAAAAACGTGGACATCTTGAAATATAATTCCATGAAGGAAATGAGACAGAAAAACAAATTGAAAAAGAAGACAATTATGAGGTAGAATTGATTAGTGCTTTAGATGATATAAGAGAAGAAAACAAGTCACTCAAGAAAGAATTGATGAAACAAAAGAAAGTGTTCACATTTTTGAAGAATCCCAACAGGTCATCAAGAAATTAAGAACTGAACTAGAAGAAGCCAAAAAGATCGAAGAAAATATTGAATATCAAAAGCAGTGTTTGGAATCCAATATATCAGTGATGGGTGTTCTATATGCACTAAATTCCTCAATTAAATTGTCAACCTAGGGTAAGTAAACATAGAGTTGCAGCACTATATGTGCCAAGGCATAAATTTAAAGGAAATATAATCTAACTAAGGAGATGGTCTATCTGAGGGTTACTCTACTTAATAAAAGACTATCAATGAGAAAACCTTATCAAGGAACTCAAACTATTTACCCTAAGAAACTTTTAAACAATGGATCGATGGATTGTCCTAAAGAAGCAAATGAAAACCCTACTTTGAAAAAGTTAACTTAATCAATCTAATGAGAAAAATAAATCCATTTATTTAATATATTCAACTTAATGAGCAATAGCAACAACAAAATTAATCTAATCAATCTATTCAAATTAAGGAGAAGCAACAAGTAAACAAGCAAACATATAACCTATTCAAACTTATTCAGCAAGTAAACTAATCAAAACTATTCAACAAGTAACTAATCAAAAATATTAAGAAAGTGAACTCTATTCTTAAGATAAAACTCATAATTACTTCTAATCTGCAAAGGGAAATCTTAACATATTGAATTAAAAGCATCATGACAGTATTCAAAGATTAATCAACAATTACTCTTAATCTAAAATAACAAGAAACTTCAAATATAATGATGATGATTATGTCTTCGGTGTCTTATGACATCATGATGGCATCTAACGATTAGTGATAACTAAAGAGAAATAATTTCAATATTAACTTCTATAGAGAAATGAAAAGTATGAATCAAGCAATCTAATGAGATCTTAGCCATCATTGAAGAAATCTCAACTATCATGAAAATCCATGTGATCTCTCAATTTATGCATTAATCATCAATGATAAGAAAATACTATTCTACTTAATTCAAATGAACTTTTACACTACCATAAGAAAATTCACACCATTAGAAACTTATAACTAAAAACTTAACTCAAAATCAAAATTCTTTTTAAAGTTGCAATCTAAATCTAGAATGGAAATTTCATCAAATAAACTAAGCTAATCCTATTATTGACAATTCAAATTGCAAGTTGAAATGATTATGAAAACATAATTTAAATTCTAATTCTACCTCAACACACTACAACAAAATTTATAAGAAAAATAGATAAGCAAACTAAGCATTAAAAACAAAACTAGCAACTATTCATCCATCGAAACTTTGCCAAAGAAATGATGTACTTTGTATTAACTTAATTCTCTATTTTAGTTATTCTATTTCAACCTGCGGAAATTCAAACTAGCATTTAATCACACAATAAGGACAGTAGCTAAGATTACAATCTATTTACTAATAACTAAAAACACACAACATATTAACAATTGTCTCAAGAAAGTTGCAAAAACGAAATGTAAAGAATTAAGTAATGAACAACAAATACACACCATGTAAAATGATAAAAACACATATAACAGGAAATGGAAGAAATGATAATTGCACAACTGAAATAAAAAAAATAACTATCTATGTATTCACCTAGACCAATGGTGGTCCCCCCAGTAGTTCCTGGCTACTCCTCAATAGCAAATTATGAGCTAAATCAACATGGTTCTGGTCATTAAATTAAAAACACAGTCTAGCACAAGTTTATGGAAATGTCTTGAATTACACAGCAAAACAATTCTAACAATCCTTGACACTTTGTCTGACCACTGTTATGGTTTTTATAATAGTTACAATTCCAGAGGTCGACCACTGGAAGGGTCAACCTCCTCTAGAAACAACAAATTCCATTAAATATGCTATAATTGCCTTTAGCTTCTAGAAACTAAACGAGCCACTCAATGCTCAGCATAAAAACTTAATCTAATATGTCAAGAGCTCAGTAGTTGGAGGCCCCTAGGGTGAAAAAAACCCATGTCCTTGATTTTCCCAGCACAAGCCGTCGATATAACAATCGCCAACTCGCCCATGTTTTTAGTGCTGGATACAGTGACGGATGCAATGTCGGATGAAGTACCAGACATAGTTCTTGATGGAGTACCAGACAAGCTAATGGATGGAAAAACCCCTTGTGAGTTTTCCCTGTGACACACAAATCACACATTGTCTTCTCATAATCATTAAATCAAACTGAATTAAACTCAAAACCATCAAAAAATCAATTACATGTACCTGGTATAATCTATGATGATTTGATATGAAATCCTTCAAAACTTCTTCAAAATGGTTATTAATACATAAATAATATCAATCAAAAAGGATTTAATTAGCATCATTAAACAACCAAATAACGAGTCCAATATTACCCCCACACCTAATATTTTGCAAGTCCCACTACAAACAAAAATGAATTTCCCAATATGACTTAGACTTGTTGAGCAGGGGATGGATTAGCTTTAGAATTTTCTTGCCATAAAGAGTTTCTCTTGGCCCTCTTGTGATGTTTCAATTTGCATGGAGGCTATGATTGTCCTTGGTCATTTGGTCAACCAATCTTTAGAGGGAATTCATCTTTGCTTGTAGTATTTCATTGTCATGGTGGAGATGTCTATCCATGGTCTTCTTGTCTTCCATTTGGTGCCGCAGTTGAACATTTTCCTATTTTAAGTTTTCAATGGATGAAGTATGATCAAATATCTTAGAGGAGGGCTTGGATCCATTGAAGGATGTAAAAATTATATTAGTTTTTGGATTTGGTATAGACATCTGTGAGGTAGGCGTAATAGGTGGTTTATGAGGGGAAATAGGTTCATATTGTGTCTCTCTATGAGGCTCCAATTCTTCTGCATACAATTCCCTAAGTATATTATGAGGGATTTTGAGATTGAAAGATACTTGGATAGGGTATGAAGTTCTTGGGGGTTTTTCATAAGGTTTTCCTCTTGTATTTCAGGAACATTTTCGAAAAGATCCTCTCTTGAATCGATTAGCTCCTCTCCTATTTGTGGGGACTAGTGATGCACACGCCTCTACCTATCAACCCGCAGGTCGGCGGTTCGTTTGCTCACAGGATCTTTCCTTCACACGGCCCAAAGAACTCCAAATGGTTCTTCTATTTCCCTATTTGGAAATCTGCACCCACAACAATCCTAGTGGGATCCCCTCTTTGCACTCGGGAGATCGGACTTCGCAACTTCGCAAGGTCAGTGGTTGAGTGTTGATCTCTCGAATCCCTGAAACTCGACAACAGTCAACGCTGACCTTTTTCCTATCATGATTTTCCTTATCGTGATTTCGACACTCACGACATCGAACAACTTGGTTCTCCAACTCCCGAACCCCGATGTGCCGAAACTCTGACTCATGTGCGAGTTTGACTCTTCAATGGTCCTTCACTCCATCGACATTTCAGAGTTCGCAATATCGTGAATCCTAAGGCATATGTTTCGGGAATTCTCGCCACGAAACTCTGATATGGTGTGCCACCTTTCCACTCGCTGACTCTTGTGTGACCCCACACGATCCCTTTGTTGTCGGGATATCGCGTATCATGATATTGCGATTCCTGTTGCTATGTTTACGGAGTTCAACCCACAAAACTCGGATATGCGAATTCACGAGTAAATGAGACGGCCCTTGTGGCTAGGATCTACGGTCCTACCCCTCCTGAGATTTGAACCTATTGGGAATACTTCGCCATATCTCCCCTACTCCTCTATGAGATCTGACGACTCACAAAATTTCGCAAATTCTCCTCGGAGAATTCCGACCGTCTGTTCCTCCTGATGAAATATGCAAAATGACTAATTGTTCCTCTACGGAACTCGCCCACCTGAACGTAGACTTACGATACCTCTTACAAAACTTCAAGATACTTGGCCTCTCATTCCTTCAACTCCTTCAAAGGTTTTCTTCCTTTTGGGCTTCTCCACGACTCTGCATCTTTAAGAAAAAACCTTTGCATGCACTCCTTTCGGAAACCTTCAAACACGTCTAAGTGTTGAATCATTTTGACTCTGTGCACACCTGCAGCAACAGTCTCTCAATGCTCTACTCAGATTCGCATCTCTGAGGCTTAGCTTGGCCTGTGCACTCCTTGCACAGCTCCTGTGCCCAACTGCACTTCGGCGTGAATGAGAACAAAAGTGATTCTATCTGAACCCTCTGTCAATGCACTCCTTGCAGATAATTTGACTGCACTCCTTGAAGGAATCCTTGTTCAGATAGAGAAAAAATTGAAACTTGTTCCTTCTTCCTTTCATACTTCAAACTCTAAACATGAAATCATATACACAGCATATAAAGAAAATGTATAACAGGAAGCAAACATTCATAAGCATATCATTCAGCATCAATACACAGAGAACAAACATGAAAACCATGAATTTGAATCAACCTCTTTCTATTAATCCAAATATCTGTACATGGGTGTTCTTGCATAGCTCTCTGTATGCTGTAGCTCTCTCCAGCAATGCTCATAATCTTCAATTATGCTTCTGATCTAATGTTACAATACGCAATGAGGGTGTCTATATCCCGTTTCCCTCTTGCGCTCTCAAACAGTCTAATCTAGAATTAAATTCTATCTACCTGCATTAACTATTTTAAATGCCTTCTACCTACTAAGGACGAGAGAAAATTGCTCAAGGTCCGATTACATTTTACAAGTGCACCTCTTTTTAATGACTTCATTTAAGATTGCATAACAACTTCAAGGGAAATTCAAAAATTGTGCTGGCGCTTGTCCAACTGTCTTTTGCTTCCACGCTGGCTCGCTTGATGTTGACGATGCTCTTGCATCATACTCCCTCGCTTGAAAATTTTCATGGGATCCTGTCCATGAGCTCACGCGTGGTCTTTCCATGCTTTTGGATCTCTGCTTTGTTCTTCTAGCTGGCATATTCAACTGGATGGTTCTTCCATTTGACCAGATACTCAAAATATTGCTTTCGCCTGGTCCTCTTACTCACTCTCTTGTCCAGTATGCACTCCATTTGTGGCTTCTCTACAACTGGCATCTGCTTTCACCACTGGATTACTGGCTTCTCATCTCCAGTCTTCATTTCCTCGGATTTATATGGGTACAAACCCAAGATATTGAATATCGGAGAAATTCTGATTCAATCAGGTAATTCAATCTCATAAGCATTCGCTCCAAATTTCTTCAAGACCCTACATGGTCTGATTTTCTTCATCTTCAGCTTATTATATGTTCCTCTCGGGAACCTTTCTTTTCTCAAATGTGCCAGAATCAAGTCACCAACCTCAAATTGAAGTTGTCTTTTGTGCTGATCTGCTCTATGCTTATACTCCTGGCTTGAATTCTGCAATTGCCCCTTCACCTGGCTGTGAAGTTCTTTCATCGCCTCTGCGAATTCTTCTGCACTAGCGCTCCTAGTCGCAGTCTGTTCTAAATCCCTTAGTTCAGAAATTCCTCTAAGTTGCATGCCATAGACAATCTGAAATGGAATTTTCCATGTGCTCCTTTTAACTCAGTCATTATATGCAAATTCTGCCCGTGGTAATATGTTGTCCCACTAGCTATGGTGTTCTGTCACCAAGCTCCTCAGCAAGTCTCCCAGACTTTCTTTTACCACTTCTGTCTGTCCATCCATCTGAGGATGATAAGATGAAGTAAATGACAAGTTAGTTCCTAGCTTCTTCCATAAGGTCCTCCAAAAATTCCCTATGAATTTGGTGTCTCGATCCGAAACTATACTTCTTGGCAATCCATGAATTCGAATGACCTCTTTGAAAAATAGATTCGCAATGTGAGTTGCGTCACTGGTCTTCTGACATGGAATGAAGTGTGCCATCTTGGAAAGTCTATCCACCACCACAAAGATCAAATAACAACCTCTTTGTGTTCTTGGCAAACCCAATACAAAATCCATGTTGATTACATCCCATGGCCTCTCTGGTATGGGCAATGGTTGATAAAATCCCACATTTTGTTTCCTTCACTTCGAATGCTAGCCAATTATGCATCTGTCCACAAATATCTTAACATCTGCTCACATTCCCAGCCAAAAATATGACTCATTCAGCTTTGCGAACATCTTGTCATGACCAAAATGCCCTGCCAATCCTCCACTGTGTTTCTCCTTCAGGAAATTCTCCCTCATGGAGAATTTCGGAATACATAGTTGATTACCCTTAAATAGTAATCCTTCCTAGATCATGTAGTCCATCCATTGGCCTCTGTCTCTGAGAATTGCATTCTCAGCTACTTCATACGCCTCCTTGAAATCCTGATCATCAACGTACATGTTCCTGAGATCATCAAAACCCAATGTTTTGACTTTAAACTCCTGCAACAACAACCACTTCCTGCTCAAAGCATCAACAGCTTTGTTAGCAGTACCAAAAATATGCTTAATCACAAAAGTGAAATTCTGCATGTACTCAACCCATTTTACATGTCTCTGATTCAACTTTTCCTGTTGAGTCACAAACTGCAGTGCATGATTGTCATTGTACAATACAAACTCTTTTGTGATCAAGTAATGCCTCCATTTCTTCAATGACTGGAGCACTTCACTTTTGCTTCATTCAGCTTCTCACTGAAGTATGCTATCGGTCTATCTTCCTGACTCAAGACTGCCCCAATTGCAAATCCTCTTGCATCACATTTCACCTAAAATGTATTTCAAAAATCCAGCAACACCAACACTGGTTGTTCCGTAATCTTCCTCTTCAACAGATTAAAACTCTTTTCAGCCTCTTTTGTCCAGTGAAAAGATTTATGTCTTTTCTTCACTGTATCCATCATCGCTGCACTAATTTCACTGAAATTCCTAATGAATTTTCGGTAGAAACTAGCCAATCCGTGAAAACTTCTCACCTCGAAAACATTTCTCGGTGATGGCCAATTCTTGATCACTTCCACCTTATCTGGATCCATCCTCAACTCATTTGCAGAAATAACAAATCCCAAATAAATGAGCTCTGCCTTCATGAATGAGGACTTCTTCATGTTTATCAACAGCTTGTCCTGCTGTAATTTCTGCATCACTGTGGCCAAATACTTCAGATGCTCTGCCACTATTTTACTGTAAACCAATATGTCATCCAAATACACAATGACAAATTTTCCGATGAACTCCCTCAGGACTTTGTTCATCGACCTCATGAAGGTACTCGGTGCATTTGTTAATCCAAACGACATAACAAGCCATTCATACAACCCTTCGTTGGTTTTGAATGCTATCTTCCATTCATCACCCTCTCTCATGTGGATCTGGTGATAACCACTTTTCAAATCAATCTTTGAAAAATACTTTGCTCCACTCAAGAAATCCATCAGATCATCCATCCTCGATAATGTAAATATGTACCTTATGGTTATCTTGTTGATTTTCCTCGAGTCAATACACATCCTCCAGCCTCTGTCTTTCTTCGGACTGAGTACTGTTGGAACAACACATGGACTCAAGTTTTCCCTGACCAAACCTTTGTCCAATAACTCCTGGACTTTCCTTTTAACCTCCTCATTCTCTTGCAGTGTCAATCTGTACGTGGATTTGTTTGGAAAACTAGCTCCTGGTATGAGATCAATATGATGACTCACACTTCTGATTGGTGGCAATGAATGAGGTAATTCGTCCACTATGATGTCAGCGAACTCTTCCAGCAGTTCCTGAATCTCCTCTGGTAAATCATCCACCCTTGTGCTAGTCTAAACAATCTTCGGCTTCCTAACCACAATGAACTGTGGATCCTCCTTCTTCTTAACCTCTGTAAGAATTTCCTTCCCACTCATGAGAAGTACAATGTTACTTACTTCCGGCTTCACCTCCTTATCCTTAATTGGAAGCAACATGTGTGTCCTCCCATTCTTCTCCAGGGTGTATGTGTTCATTCTCCCATCATGAATCACATTCCTATCATATTTCCATGGTCTACCCAGCAATATATGAAAAACATCCATAGGAATGACATCACACAAGATCTTATCATTATATCCTCCTATCTTGAATTCAACCAAACATTGTTTAGTGACAGTTACCTGATGTCCTTTCTGTAGCCACGAAACTTTGTATGGGCTTGGATGATCAGTCGTCTCCAGCTCCATCTTGTCTACCATCTCGTTTGAAACGAGATTATCCATGCTACCACTGTCTACAATGACCTTGCATACCCTGTCCTTGGTCTTGCAAGTAGTCCTAAAAAGTCTGGTCCTTTGGACTTGTAACATCCCGCTCTGGCGCACTGAGACTACTTATTATTTGAGGACACTTGCTCGCAAGTGATCTGGACCCTTTTGATGTTAGACCTTTTGTATATGATTATGATGTGATTGACAGATGATATGATGTGTTACTATTCATGTAGACAGGTGCTATTGACTCAGTTTATTGAGTGTGCAGGTTTGTGACCTTGAGGATGCGGAGGCATCGGTAGACCCCCTTGGACTCCGGACTGAGTCAGGGAGTGTGCTTTTGTTTTGCATATGTTGTATTATGATGTTAAGACCTCATCGTTTTATTTTTTTTAATACAAATTATATTTTATTTTATCATTTAATAATATAAAAATTTGGTATATATATATGTTTTTATATGTATCGCCTTCAATTTAGATACCCTTAAATGTGTGATTTTTAATATGGACATTTTTATATTAGGCCTTAATATTKYTGTTGCCAAGGCRTGACTTCGAATCCTAAAATAAACCTAAATTGATTTTGATGCGTGCGTGTTGAGTTTGTGGTTAACTGTATTGCTTTTATGGACAAACCCTAATTCCGGTCATTCTGAGGTTGAAGTTTCGTGATTGAGAAATTTATAATTATTCACATGTGGCAATGGTTGGTTTACGTTTTACCCTTGTCATTGGGGATATAACCCGAGGTAAATCCTGGCGTTGTTATTAAACTATGCTTTATTAAGTAATGTAACTAATAGCTTAATTGCAAAGAAATACTAGTATTTATTGCATTAAAGGTAACTGCTTTATTCACAATATCAACAGCGTTTAAAGTGTCTCGGTAATTGCATTAATAAGGTTGTCTTAATAGATGCTTAAGGCCATGATGAGTACTAGATTAAATGAAACAGTAATATTATAATTTGAATTAGTTTAATGCTATAGCGATGTTATCAACTGACGGTTAATGTCGGCAGAGTTGCAAGGATAAGCTATAGTTACATGTAGTAGTCATATTTTTATTGGAAGGAGACTTTTGGTAGAACAGCAAGGATACATCATCGATTAGTTGCAAATAGTAATATTCTTATGCAAAGTTAATGATAGTAAAAAGAAATATATATATATATTTAAATTGATAAGCAATAATGTAATTGCCATATTAATATTTTTAATTGAATGTTGAGTTATTTAATTAATGTCATGCGGAAGAATTGCAAGGGTAAGTAATGATTAATTTCAATAGGAGTACTAGTTGAAATGTTAATGTGGGAAAATTGTGATGCCAATATTGTACAATGGATTACTAGTGACTATGTTAAATTTGCACTGCTATTATATGGTAATAATGTTTGGATGACRACGTTAGTGTTGGCTTAGTTTTAATGTTATGACGACGTCGAAATTGCGACGTCATTATTGTTTAATGGAACCCTATTGACGATGTTAAATCGCACTGCTTTTATTTGTAAGGTTATTACTACATGATGATGTTGGGCAGGGAAGGTAGGATAATATGGGGGTTGAATTTATTGGTTGTACCTTAGGTTAAGGTCCCTTTGGTTAAGGATAAGTATTGGAGCTATTGGGCTTGTTGATGTCTTCGGGGCTTAATAGTGGTCGGTCGAGTGAGTCTTCCTGACTTGCGTCTCCCGTAGAGGTCATGTTGTCCTTGATCTGGTAGTACTTGGTGGTTTTGTATTGCGTAGTCGGTCCGTGTCGGGCAGGATATAGCCTCCTCTTGCAGCTTAGTAGGTATGTGTGTGTGTAATCCGGTGGAAGGAATCCCGTGCCGTATCAAGAGTCTCGGGCTATTTAAAGGCACAGTTCCACTCTTGCGACACATTCTGAGCCGTATCAGTAGTCTCGGGCTGTTTAAAGGCACAGTTCCACTACTGCGACTCTCTTGACGGATCCTTTCATTCTGTGACAGTACTGCGCCTAACCCTTGGTGTCTGTCCCTGCCTACAACCATTAGTTTCCCACCTCCTGTTCGGAGGCGTTGCTTCGTGTTGTCGCTATGATATGTCGGGTCGTCTTGATCGTGTTCGTCTTACCTGCGTCCTGTCGGTTCGAGTATTGACTTAGAGTCAAGGGGGTTGTTTCTTCTACACACGCGCACACACCCTTAAAGACAAAAAAAAAATTCACCAGTTGACTGAGTAGATGTCCTTAGCCATGGACGGTTGTTACAGGACTGAACTCTCCACCTCCTTCTCAGGTGTCAAAAGGACTTTTCGCATCATCAGCGATCTTTCGCCTTCAGCGTCTTCTGCCTCAACATCCCGCCTCTGTGCTTTGGTGATGTGAGCTTCTCCACTCTCTTTCTTCTTATAAGGACACTCGTAAGACTTGTGCCCATTCTTTCCACATGTGAAGCATGTTAGTACTCCACCTCTTCCTCTTCCTCTACCTCTAGTATGAGGAAAAGTGTTGTTGTCAGCATAATCTCCTCTCTACTCAGTATGCTGCCCTCGCTATTCAACATATGGCCCTCTCTGTGAGGTTCCACCTCTCTCAATTCGAGTTTGAGGTTTCTTCCAGTCTTCTCTGGGCTTATGATATTTGTCCTGGGCAACTGATTTGCCTCTGGGCTGACTTCTGCCTCGGCCCCTCTGACTCTGCTTTCGACTCAGCTTCTCTTCCTCTTTCAGAGCCATCTGATAAGCATCTTCCACCGTTTGGATGGTTACCATGCTCATATCATCCTGGATATCATATCTCAGGCCATTCATATATCTGGAAACTTTTTCATCATCGCTCTCTCGATGACCTGCCCTGATGTTCAGTTTATAAAATTCTTCAGTGTATTCCTTCACTGTCATCAACTTCTATCTTAGGTTCTGCATCCTCTTAAACAAAGTAATTTGATAATCTCTGGGGATGAATTTTGCCTTCATCTTCGTGATCATTCTGTCCCATCTCTTGATCTTCTGCTTGCCCTTGCAGCATTTGTCAGCTTGTAGTTCATCCCACCACAATGCTGCATGTCCTTTCAATCTAGTGACAACATGCTTGAGTTTCTTGTCTTCCTCGACATCTTCATAGTCAAAGTATGTATCCAGAGCTCTAATCCAGTCTAGAATCTCTTCTGCATCCAAGTTTCCCTTGTAAACGAGAATGTCCATCTTTTCTCTTGCACCCATCCTTGCAATAGCTCTAATCAAACGTTCGTTTGATGCATCTTCAGCTGCAACTTCTTCTTCTCGTTCATCCTCAGCTTCACTTTCGGAATCACTGAGATCCCTCGCACTGGCTATGCATCTTTGCGATGTCTCCATGTCTTCGAGTCTGGCTCGTAGATCACGCATCTCTCGCTCCATAGTTGGATCTGTCATCTGAATGCCTCTTCTTCTCGGCATTTCTCTCTCCTCTGGATCGAGTGTTTGCATGTGCCATCTCCTTGGCGGCATGGTGAATTCTCTTTCTCTGCTACAGAAAACAAAGAACCCTTTTGTTCTCTGATACCACTTGATGCACACGCTGCTACCTCTCAACCCGTACATCGGTGGTTCACGTGCTCACAGGATATTTCCTTCACACGGCCCGAAGAACTCCAAATGGTTCTTCTATTTCCCTATCAGGAAATTTGCACCCACAACAATCCTCGTGGGATCCCCTCTTTGCACTCGGGAGATCGGACTTCGCAACTTTGCGATGTCAGTGGTCGAGCATTGATCTCTCGAATCCCCGAAACCCGACAACAGTCAATGTTGACATTTTTCCTATCGCGATTTTCCCTATAGCGATTTTGGCACTCGCAACATCGAACAACTTGGTTCTCCGACTCCTGAACCCCGATGTGCCGAAACGCCAACTCACGCGCGAGTTTGAATCTTCAACGGTCCTTCACTCCATCGGCATTTCGGAGTTCGCAATATCGCGAATCCTAAGGCATATTTTTCGGGACTTCTCACCACGAAACTCCGATATGGTGTGCCACCTGTCCACTCGCTGACTCTTGTGTGACCCCACATGATCCCTTTTCCGTCGGGATATCGCGTATCATGATATCGCGATTCCTGTTGCTATGTTTACGTAGTTAAACCTACGAAACTCCGATATGTGAATTCATGAGTAAATGCGACGGCCCTTGTGGCTCAGATCTACGGTCCTACCCCTCCTGAGCTTTGAACCTATTGGGAATACTTTGTTGTATCTCCCCTGCTCCTCTATGAGATCTGACGACTCACGGAATTTCGTGAATTCTCCTTGGAGAATTCCGACCGTCCGTTCCTCCTGATGAAATCTGCGAAATGGCTAATTGTTCCTCCGTGGAACTCGTCCACCTGAACGCAGACTTACGACACCTCTTACAAAACTTCAAGATACTTGGCCTCTCCTTCCTTCGACTCCTTCGAAGGTTTTCTTCCTTTTGGGCTTCTCCACGACTCTGCATCTTTAAGAAAAAAACTTTGCACGCACTCCTTGCGGCAACCTTCAAACACGTCTAAGTGTTGAATCCTTTTGACTCTGCGCACACCTGCAGCAACCGTCTCTTAATGCTCTGCTCAGATTTGCAACTCTGAGGCTTAGCTTGTCCTGCGCACTCCTTGCACGGCTCCTGTGCCCAACTGCACTTCGATGTGAATGAGAACAAAAGTGATTCTATCTGAACCCTCTGTCAACGCACTCCTTGTGGACAATTCGACTGCACTCCTTGCAAGAATCCTTGTTCAGATAGAGAAACAATTGAAACTCATTCCTTCTTCCTTTTAGACTTCAAACTCTAAACATGAAATCATATACACAACATATAAAGAAAATGTATAACAGGAAGCAAACATTCATAAGCATATCATTCAACATCAATACACAGAGAACAAACATGAACCATGAATTTGAATCAACCTCTTTCTATTAATCCAAATATCTGTACATGGGTGTTCTTGCACAACTCTCTATATGCTCTAGCTCTCTCCAGAAATGCTCATAATCTTCAATTATGCTTCTGATCTAATGTTACAATACGCAATGAGGGTGTCTATATCCCATTTCCCTCTTGCACTCTCAAACAGTCTAATCTAGAATTAAATTCTATCTACCTGCATTAACTACTTTAAATGCCTTCTACCTACTAAGGACGAGAGAAAATCACTCAAGGTCTGATTGCATTATACAAGTGTGCCTCTTCTTAATGACTTCATTTAAGATTGCGTAACAACTTCAAGGGAAATTCAAAAAATTTGCTGGCGCTTGTCTAGCTATCTTTTGCTTCCACGTTGGCTCGCTTGATGTTGACGATGCTCCTGCATCAACTAGAGGGAAGTCTTGTTTAATTAACTCTTGTAACTTTTTGGGTACATGATCAATAGATGTTGAGGGCATTGGGGAGTTATCAATGGGCTTCTTAGTCTTCTTTCCTGATGAGGCTGTAGGGGTATCAACAAGTTTCTTGGTCTTTTGTTCCAGTAAAGAGATATCTTGAGTAGGAGGGTTTGGAGTCTTCAAGGAATGTGGTTTGGATGGAGTAACAGTCCATAGATCAAGTGTTTTCTTACTTGTCTTGATTGTAAGATGGGGGTTTGAGAATTGCTAAATGAACTCATCCCATGTCTTTACCTGTTTTTCCAACTCGACTATAACAAGCAATTTGTTGAGGCCATGGTGGAATAGGTTGTTATGGGGATTGGCCACGTTCTTTTGTATTTGGGAAGACATATTCTCTAGAATTTTTAAGAAGTAAAAAGGGAGATTCAATGGCTTATTGAATTGAAAATGAGCTAATAATCGAAAATAGAAGGCTTTAAAAAATAAAATATCTACCTTCGCAAGTGATCATTCTGGTGATGACTATCAGAGGGTTAATTATCTCATCCTTAATCCACTCCTTGGATTTTCCCTTAGCTCTAGAGACATTCTGAAACTCAGGTTTAAAGACCCTATTGTATCTCACTCGTGGCAACTGGTGGTGTTTAAACCAACGGTCTCCAACTCTTGGAAGATTTGTGGCTGAGGCAATTGATTCCTCGGAGACCACGAAGGTGAGAGACTCCATGTGTGGCATCCTTCCATTGAATCCCAGGGAGAATTATAGAGACACGCCATCATCATGGCCCTACAAATGAGCCAAGAACAATCCCCACCCTGCATGAAGGAACACCTCCCTACACTGTGCGAACTCGGGGATAGCAAAGAGGTCGGCATAGGAGGATGGATCATACCGTTTGGGCATGGTGACAGTGTGGAGAATGAACAGAGGGTGGAATTTTACAGAGGATGAGCATGATTATGAAGAGGGTGAATGAAATTAAGAAGAGGGTGAACTCATTCCATAAATGGGATAACAATTTGAGCGATCCATCCATTTTTTAATGCACCCAAGGTGGAAACGATTGAATTAATTGATCAATTCATCACACACGAGTTGCCATGTGTGAGCATGAGTGCACCAATTTAGAATTTGAAGATCATATTTTGGAGGCAATCGTAATGATTAAGGAGTTAGATCAATGTCCAAGTCTTTGACTTGGACATTTGATCATAAAAATGTTTAATAATTATATCATTTAATTCTCCATTTCCATTTAACTAACTCATGAACAACTGAATAAATTCAGATGATTCTTGGTTACTTGAAATCATGGAAATTTATTGTGTGTATACATCTCATTCGATCCTTCATATGGTGTGTCATTCGGTCATCCATATGGCACCTCATATGGTATTTCAAATGGAACCCCATACGGCACTCCATATGGCACTCCATATGGTACTCCTGTACGAAATGAAATTTGTTCATCCTATAATGGATGTTTTATCCATAGCATTCAGTATTAAAATGATTTTGACAGTCACAGTGAACATGAGCAGAGAGTGTTCCATTATTACTTGATTTTCCATTGTGCTCACACAATCTATTCCTCTATCTCTCATATTATAAGGCATGTAATCATAGATGATTTAAGGGCTAAATTTCACAAATGGGCTGATTTTCCATAGTTTTTCCCCAAAAACAGTTCTCCAATTTCCGTTTTTTCTAAAAATAATTCACCCAAATTCCATAGAATAAAATTATTTTACCTTAAAAGTCAGAAAAATGTTATAGAAAATATATAAAATCCTTATAAATTTGAATATTTTTACAAAACTATCGCCAAACATTTTACATTTTGCATATTAGGGACTAGTAAGATTAGCTCATGTTTCTACATTTTAATATAAATTTCCATCCTTAAAATCATCCATGCATGTAATACAATATATAATGAACAATATGTAAAGAAAAACCAGTTAGGTGGTCTGTCAAAGAAATGTACAACAATTTATAACACACAAGGAGTATTTAACATTTCAAAATAATTGTTGATATAATAGCATGTATTATGAAAACAATATACAGAGTTTTTTTTTAAATATTCCACTTCTTCTTCTCATGTCTTATAGATCGGCAGTGTTTTCATTTGTCAATTCAGGAAACCCTCCCCCACTCCTAAGTATTTTGACACCTCACAATAAAATATATAGGAAACCAGTCAATTCTCCCAATAGCTGAAGATTTACAGCTTGTTAAGTGTAGAGATAAATTTCACATCTCGGTCTGATGAGATGGTTAGAATATGACCCCACCTATAGGATAAAATATCCTACATATAGATAAGAGGAGGTAGGTGAGAGAGTTTCAAGATAGTCTCAAAGTTGGTTCCCAATGGAAGATTTATGGAGTTCATTAACCTTAGCTTAACCATACATTCTTTGTGTCATTGTTGTCTACAAGTAATGTTGTACATCAGGACAAGTTTAAATTTCTTATTATTTTTTGTCAGATTATCATCCTCGCTAGGTAGAATACCTCGTTGCCAGCAAGCATGTTCAGTACTCCGACAGTTTTACCTAGTAATACCACGGGCCAGTACCCGCTGCTAGTAGAACTATTAAGTATTCTAACATGTTAGCCTCTTACACCCTCAGAGACTTGCCCTCCATCTTTTAATATTTTAGTATCAGATTTCTTTGTGTAAGAAGATGGAGGGACAACTCTGAAAACAACTTTTTTCTCTTTCTTCAATTGGGATGGTATTTATGTTAGAAGATGACTTTTTGTTATATATTCCTTAATGATTGTCCTGATGTAAGGGGTACTTAAGTGGACATAGCCTATCTAAATATATGATATAATCAAGAATTTTTAGTGTGTAGTGGATGGTAACATTGGGAAAGAACATAAAGGTATCTTTAGGCTCAACTCACTTTCTTCTTTTTTAAATTATTGTGATGTTTCCATAACTAACCACTAATCATACCTCCTTTTTACTCTTTAATAAAGATACTTTACTCACTTACTCAGGATTCTTGGGAAAACTGTACGAGTAAACTCTAATTTTGATGGTTATGATATCACTTCCTTATATCTAGTGGTGAAGGTTTAAGAGCAACTGCTATTAGAGATTCCTTGAGAAAAAGAAGTTGAAAATATTTGCAAAAATGTGACTAATTACAACAATTCATTATTCAATTGATGCTTACCATACAACGAGATTCAAAGATAGCAATATTTTGAAGGAAAATCCTTCCTTTATATCTCCTTGAAACTGTCTACTCCTGGTGAAATAAATACTTACAAAAATATTTAGAATTGTCTATCAACAAAATTCAAAATTATTTACATATGTACAATAAAAAATCCAGAAAAACATTCAAGAAAAAGGGGGGACTTCCCCATATACTAAGGTCAATGCCTTGTTGGTTTACATGACTTGTAGAAAATCTTCTTTAGAAATGGGCCTGTGATAATTTTTTAGTCGATGTCCATTTACTACAAAGGAGACTTGTCCATTGTCAATTGTTTTGATTTTCACAGCCCCATTGTCATACATGGTGACTACCTCGTAAGGACCCAACCACCAAGTGGTAATTTTTCCTTTGAAAGTTTTAAATCGGGAGTCAAACAACAAGTCCAATCACCAAGTTGGAAGTGTTTCTTCTTAATAAAATTGTCATGCCACTTGCTCCTCTAGTTTTGGACTAATATTCTTCGTTGGATAGCATCTTTATTGATCTCATCCAACTCATTTAATTTAGGGATCATTGTTTTTAAGACTCATCTAAGTTTAATCCCAATTTTTATGCAATACGGAAGGTCCTTACCTGGAATTCTATTGGTAGAAGAACTTGTTTCCCATATACTAGCTCATAAGGGGTATTCCAGGGGTATTCCTAGTGGTGTTTCTCTAGGTGGTCCGATATGACCAAAAGGCCTCCGTAAGCCTATCATCCCAATCCCGATGATGAAATTGAACAATGTTGGTTAAGATAGCTTCCAAAACTTTATTTTTGGGCTCTACCTGACCATTAGCTTGTCCATGGTATGGAGAAGACTTGAAGTTCTTAATCCCATATTTCTATGTTAGTTCTCTCATCAGCTTGGAAGTGAATTGAGTGCCTTGGTCTGTAACAATTTCATGAGGAACACCAAAGAGGGTAAATATGTCTTCATAAATTAATTCGACAATGGATTTTTCTATATCCCTAAATAGGGATTTTTCCTCTACCCACTTTGTGACATAATCTGTACAAACCAAAATATATATTTTCTTACGAAACATGTGTGAAATTGGTCCTACAAAGTCAAGGGCCCATTTCTTGAAAGGTTCTATCATAAATTTGGCATGCAAGGGAATTTCGTCAGCTGACATGGGTCTTTCTATCCTTTGAAAGATGTCACAACTCCTCACATACTTGGCAACATCCTTGAAAATGCTAGGCCAATAGTAACCTCAATGTAACACCTTATATGTTGTACGCTTGTGAGAAAAATGGCCACCACATGGTCCATCATGACAAATTCATAGTATTTTTGGTATCTCTTCTTCTCATACACATCTACGAATGATCAAATCTGGACATGTACGGAAAAGGTCATGGCCAACCCAAGAGTAATTGGCACTTTGCGTAATAATTCTACGCTTTTCATGAGGTGAAAAATGAGATGGCAACTTCCTAGTAGCCAAATAATTCTCCATATCTTCAAACCATGGGGTATTCAAAGAAAGGGAAAAAAGGTGCTCGTCTGGGAAACTATCATCTACAGGAATATCATCATCCTCATTTGTTATGCGTGAAATAAAATCATCTACCAAATTCGCCTTTCCAGGTCGGTCAAGAATGGTGATATTAAACTCTTGCAATAGCATGAGCCATCTAGTCACTCAACCATTAGTTATGGGTTTATTCATGAGAAATCTAATGGCAGAATGATCTGTATGTACAAATATTTCATAACATGTGATGTATTGGAGAAACTTATTGATAGCATGAACTACTGCCAAGAATTCCTTCTCAGTAACTATGTAGTTTAACTCGGTAGGGAGAAAGTTCTTTCTCACAAAATAAATGGCATAGGATTGATGGTATTCCTTCTTTCCTAATATTCCTCCTATTGCGGTGTCAGAGGCATCAATGGATATATGAAATGGGAGAGCCCAATTGGGTCCCCTAAGAACTAGTTCCACGAACAACCTAGCTTTTAGGGTTTCAAAGGAAGTTTGACACTACTCAGTCCAAAGAAAATCAACATCCTTTATTAACAAAACAAACATGGGTGCATAAAGCTTTTTGAAATTTTCAATAAACTGTCGGTAGTATCCGGCATGTCCAAGAAATATTCTCACCTCTTTTTGAGTATTGGGGGGTGGAAATCTGAATATGACCTCAATATTTGCAGGATCGACTTCAATCCCTTCAGATGAAACATGATGTCCTCGAACCACTCCTTCAGTCAACAACATTTTACATTTTTCATGACTTAAATATAGGTTCATTTCTTGGCATCTTATAAGGACTTTTTCTAAATTATCTAAGATTTCCTGGTAAGTGTTGCCATATACTATGAATTCACCCACATATACCTCCACACAATCATGAATAATACCAACAAATATCCCTAGTATTTCTCGTTGAAATTTTGTAGGAGAATTACACAATCCTAATGGTAAGACCCTATAGGCATTCATGCCTCAAGGAAAAGAAAATTTAGTCTTGTCCTGATCCTCGAGTGCTATGAGAATTTGATTTTACCTGCTATATCCATCTAAAAAGGAGAAGTATTTCTTTCCATACAGGGTATCCAAAAATTGGTCAATGAAAGGAAAGGGAAAATAATCCTTCAAAGTGACCTTGTCAAGCTCTCGGAAATCAACACAAATTCTCCATTTCCTTATCACTTTATTTGGAACCACTACCAGTAGGGATACCCATTTACTATTGGAGATGGGATAAATAAATCTGACATTTAATAACTTTTGGATCTCCTCTTTTACTATATCCTTGAGTGTTGGGTTCATCCTTCTCTGGGATTTCCTAACATGTGTTACTTCCCCCTGGGTATATATCTGATGAATGAATGTGTCAGGGTGTATACCCTCCATGTCATTGTATTCCTAGGCGAATTCCCCTGATTGTTCTTTAAGGATACTTGCTAACTTCTTTTGTTGGTCTGGATCTAGTCTGGAGTTTATATGTAGAAATTTCCCTGGACTAATCTCATAGAGAATGGTATAAGTTGTGGCATACTCGTATATATAGAAGATGAAAGATGCCAAAGAAAAAATCGATGGGTCCAATTGTTCCTGAAATTATTCCCCAAAGATGTACTCAAATTGGGGAAAATATTGTGGAAAATCAATACACGTGATAGCAGAAATAAAGTGGTTTAGCACATTTTCTATTGTGTTCTCCTTAGGTTCCCAAGAATGATCACTTCGAAACACGGGTTCTTCCCAGTTGTCATTCTCGTATGGAAATTCAAGACATCATATATTCTACATGATAGGTTGAGCTGGAGGGTATATGCTGAGCTTTTGGATAGAGAATCCATTTGAGATGGTCATTTATCCTTCTCTACAACCAATAAATGCATCGGTTGTGGTGAACCAAGGTCTCCCCAAAATAACGGGATGGAATTTGGTAGGATCCTTTGAGTGGATCACAAGGAAGTCTACTGAGTACTCCTATGAGGCTAATGTAACTATGATATCATCCAAAATTCCTTCAGGTATAACCATGGTCTTATCTGCCAATTCCAAATGGTTGGGGTAGGTCTAAGAAGAGGTTTTAACTGTAAGTCCTCCAAGGTAGTAAAGGTCATAACATTGATGGATGACCCTAGGTCTATGAGAGTGTTCCCAATGGAAACGTCATTAATTATTATGGTCACTACAGGGTTTCCTAGGTTCCCATATTTTGCTACCTTAGGCTGCTCTGATATGTACTCATAAATTTTTCCTATCAAATGTATTTTTAGAGGATCCTTCTGCTTCCCCCCTAGCTTCTTAATACACAATTATTTGACCACCTTACTGTAGATTGGAAGATCCTTAATGGCATGTAGCAAGGGAATCTTAACACAAATATTCTTCAATTCATTCAAGATGTCAAATTCCAGTCGGGTGGTAGGTTTCTCAATCACTAATATTTCTGGATAAGGGGGGGCCTTCGTAATTTGTGAAGGTTCATTTTGGGGAAGCTTGGGTTCTTGGTCCTCAGGAATAATAACATATTCCCACCTAGTGTCATCCATGGGTTTTTTGGGGGTTTCTTCTTCGTCTTCTTCCTGGATGACTATTGAAGGTCTCTTCCTGTCCAAAACTTTTCCTAAACTCAGTTGAATCTCCTACAATGGAATAAGATAAATAACATATGTCGGGAAGGCTTGCATATCAATATTGTGAAGAGGTTGAGTGGGATTATTATTGGGATTGGGAACTGGTTGTGTTGCTAATAATGTTGGTCTCGGGGAGCTTTCATTCTGATTTTGTTGCGGTTGTTGTTGTGGAATAGGAGGTAAAGGTGGTGGAACAAAACCTGGCAGAAGCTATAAAATGTTCAATGGAAACTGAGGGTAAGGATGTTTGGGAATAGGGACAGGTGGAGCTTAAGGGTTCCCTTGGTTATTCCCTCCTCTCGATCCTTTAAGCCAAGGATGGTGATACTATGTAGACCAATTTTTCCAACTTGGTGAGTTCCACTGTTGTGGTTGTTGATAATAGGGTGGGACTTGAGGTTGTAGATCTAATTATGTAGGTTGATCCCTAGGTTGCCATTGCCTCCTAGGTGCATAAGAGGACTCCCCAGGATCCCCACTTCTATATATGTCTAACAAACCAAGAAATGATGGACATTTTTCAGTTGAGTGGTATTATGTGCATAGGCCACAAACTGAAATGTTATCTAATGGGAATTCCCTTGAGGAATGCTTCCTCATGCATCTTGGGAAAAATATGCTCATTGTTGCATTTTCCTCCTATTGTTTCTTTTTAATATTTAGGGTGTCCAACTGGGAACCTATTGTGCTTAAGATATCTGTCTTAAAGTTCTCTAAAATGTTCCCTCTCTCTACTCTTGTGATACCACCCGAACTAATTGGTTTTAAGTTTCTACTATAAGGATCCCGAACATTCTTCCCTGTCTTATCTCTACTCCTTAAGTAATTCTTACAGATTTCACAGATTTCAGCAAATGGTTTATGGGAGATGTCACCTGATGCCATCAGGTTAAGTATCTCTATGTATTCCTCTGAAATCCCTTTAAGTAACAAAACCATAATTGCATCATTTGGAAGGGCATGGTATTTTGATTTGTGTTAGATATAGGAAAATTGTTCCATACAATCCTTGATATTCTTGTCCTCTAACTGTTGGATTTTGAAAATATTGTTACGAGAATCCTTGGATTTGCAGTAATCTTGGTACTTATGAAGAAATATATCTTTCATAGCTTCCCAATACCTAATACTAGACTCTCCCAACCCCATGAACCATCTCAGTGAAAATTCCATGAGGGTGGTAGGAAAGAGCTTTAGTTTTTGGGCATCTTGTAAGTAGTTGTAGCTCCTACACAAGATGTAAAACTCAAATAGGAAGGTATTTGGTTCTTCACTTGTGTTAACATAAAAGGTGGGTAGTGTCAAGATTGGAATGCTTTTAATATTGACATTCTGTGTGGTGTCGAAAATTGGAAACCTAAAGGTGTTTTTGGTTTGGTTTCCAACTTCTTCTCCCTCCTCGTGTCTTACATTGTTGTGATCTTCCTCATCATCCATACTAGTTTGGTTTCCAAAAAGAGACTACCTAGGTGGTTTTATCCTTGAAGAGAACAATGTATCCCAAGGTTCTTGTCTAAGAAAGGTATCCCTCTCATGCTAATGTCTTCATACTGCTTGGATGTTTGGGACTCTACTCGTGCTGGTTGAGATTGTTGGTGCCTAATTTTCTGTCTCAATTTGAGAAACAATTATATTGGATGAACTACCAAACAAAATATTCGCATGTTCAGGGTCTATGATTTATTCAAAGTTA
The DNA here is from genome assembly GCA_009831015.1 of Picea engelmannii. NCBI lineage: Eukaryota > Viridiplantae > Streptophyta > Pinopsida > Pinales > Pinaceae > Picea > Picea engelmannii. The sequence continues at coordinate 979,471 of ML781340.1, forward strand.
GGATCTCCTGATAGTGGTAAGAAAACAACGGTTGTATTGGTTAGTTGGCTCAAGTGGTCTTTCCTCCTGTCCCACTATTAGTAATGTTTCTATTTTCTGTTCTATAGTGCTCCCTATTTTAGTCTCTTTAGAGACTGCTTTAGCTCTTTGGGTTGAGCTAGCTCCTACTTTTCGGTATCAGTCTACATAGTTAATGAGTGGAATTTTCCTTCCCTCGAAAAGGTTAGAAGGAACCTTGGTTGAAAGGTATGATTTGGTTTTAATGTATCTTCCCTTTGGGTCCCTAGGTCTGTTCATGAAAGAAAACCAAAAAGAAAAACTATCATTGGGTTTGGGGAACCTTCTATAACAAATGCCCAGGTTCTTACCTCTTGTCTTAAAGTTCCCCCACCACCAAACTAATGATAAGGTTTAGAAATTATATATATTCTAATTATTTCCTACCTTGATACAACTCCCTGACAATGATGCCAAAAATTATGGGCATTCTATATGCACTAAATCCCTCATTTAAATTGTCAACCAGAGGTAAGTAAACTTAGAGTTGTAGCACTATATGTGCCAAGGCAGAAAATTTAGAGGAAATATAATATAACTAAGGAGATGCTCTATCTGATGGATAATCTACTTAAGCAAAGACTATCAATGATCAAACCCTATCAAGGAACTTAAACTATTTACCCTAATCAAATTTTAAACAATGGATCGATGGATTGTCCTAAAGAAGAAAATGAAAACACTACTTTGAACAAGTTAACTTAATCAATATAATGAGAAAAATCAATCCATTTATTTAATCTATTCAACTTAATGAGCAATAGAAACACCAAATTAATCTAATCAATCTATTGAAATTAAGGAGTAGCAACAAGTAAATAAGCAAACATCTAACCTATTCAAACTTATTCAGCAAGTAAACTAATAAAAATTATTCAACTGGTAACTAATCAAAACTATTAAGCAAGTGAATTGTATTCTTAAGATAAAACTCATAATTACTTCTAATCTGCAAAGGGAAATCTTAACCTATTGAATTAAAAGCATCATGACATTATTCAAAGATTAATCAACAATTACTCTTAATCTACAATAACAAGAAACTTCAAATATAATGATGATGATTATGTCTTTGGTGTCTTATGACATCATGTGGCATATAATGATTAGTGATAACTCAAGATAAATAATTTCAATATTAACTTCTATAGAGAAATGAAAATTATGAATCAAGCAATATAATGAGAGCTTAGCCATCATAGAAGAAATATCAACTCTCTTGAAAATCCATGTGATTTCTCAATTTATGAATTAATCATCAATGATAAGAAAACACTATTCTACTTAATTCAAATGCACTTTTACACTAATATAAGAAAATTCACACCATCATAAACTTATAACTAAAAACTTAACTCAAACTCAAACTTCTATTTAAAATTACAGTCTAAATCTAGAATGGAAATTTCATAAAATAAACTAAGCTAATCCTATTATTAACAATTCAAAATGCAAGTTAAAATACTTATGAAAACATAATTTAAATTCTATTTCTACCTCAACACACTACAACAAAATTTATAAGAAAATTAGATAAGTAAACTGAGCATTAAAATGAAAACTAGGAACTATTCATCCATCAAAACTTTGCCAAAGAAACTTTGTACTCTGTATTAACTTAATACTATGTTTTAGCCATTCTATTTCAACCTGCGGAAATTAAAACTAGCATTTAATCACAAAACAAGGTTAGTAGCTAATCTTGCAAGCTATTTACTAATAACTAAAAAGACACAGCATATTAACAATTGTCTCAAGCAACCTGCAAAAAGTTAATGTAAATAATTAAGTAATGAGCAACAAATACATAGCATGCAAAATATTAAAAACACATATAACAGGAAATGGAAGAAATGGTAATTTCACAGCTGAAATACACAAACTAACTATCTAAGCATTCACCCAGACCACTGGTGGGCCCTGCAGTAGGTTGTAGCTACTCCTCAAAAAAAAATCGTGAGCTAAATCAACACGGTTCTGGTCATTAAATTAAAAACGCAGTCTAGCACAAGTTTATGGAAATGTCTTGAATTACAAAACAAAACAATTCTAACAATCCTGGACACTTTGTCTAACCTCCTCGAAAAAAAAACAAATCCCGTTAAATATTTTATAACTGCCTTTGGCTTCTAGAAACAAAATGAGCCACTCAACGCTCATCATAACAACTTAATCTGAGATTTCAAGAGCTCTGTAGTTGGAGGCCACGAGGGTGAAAAAAACCCATGTGGCCGATTCACCTAGCACAAGCCATAGATATAACAACTAGAAACTTGCCCACGTTTTTAGTGTTGGATGTTGTGTCGGGTGTAGTGTTGAATGAAGTATCGGGTGCAGTGCCCGATGGAGTATTGGACGAGCTACTTGATGGAAAAACGCTTTGTGATTTTGCCCTGTGTCACACAAATCAGGCATTATCTTCTCATAATCATCAAATCAAACTGAATTAAACTCAAAACCATAAAAAAACATCAATTACATGTACCTGGTATAAGCTATGATGATTTGATATGAAAGCCTTTAAAAATTCTTGAAAATGGTTATTAATACATATATAATATCATTCAAAAAGGATTTAATCAACATAATTAAACAACCAAATCACAAGCCCAACAAGTAGCATTGAAGGAAGAAGCAGAAATGAGAGAGAAGATATTGACAGATCATCTTAAGGAAAGAACTAACGATCTAAACCATCTTGAGTCATAGTTTGGTCAAGAAGAGAAAGTACTTGAAGAAGAAATAATCACATTAAAAATTCATCTTGAAGAAGTGAAGAGAACATAAGAAGTCATGAAGTCTAAGATATTAAAGAAATAGCAAGAGGTTGAGATGCTTGAAGAAGAAGTTGTCACATTCAGAAGTAAAATCATCAAGCTCAATAAGAATGTTGAAGAGACGGAAACATCCACATCAGTTATAGAGACTAAAGAGAAACACTCAAGGTTGCTAGAAAAGAATAATGAAGAAAATAGAAAGAGTTATGTAGAAGCACTCAAAGGAAGGAATCATGGTCAACCAGAATCTAAGAAAACTATTGAAGATACATCTTCAAGAAGACCATTCATGTTCAAGACACAAAGAAGCTTCAATCATGATCATGATAAGTCAAGGTAGAAATTCAAAAGGAATACACCACAAAGAATATCATTCACTCCCATGTATGCAAATTTCTTTTATGGTCATTGTTTTTATTGTACTAATTTTGTACATAAGGTTGTAGATTGCAGGGATTATAAAAGAAGTGTTAAAGCAAGAAGTGCATATATGGCCCCACATAACATTGAATGTTACAATTTTCATAACTATGGACACATAGCTAGTGATTGTAGAAGAATGATCGATACTTCCATGAAGATAAAACTAATATCAGATATAAGAAAGTATGGATAAGAAAACATTAAGAATAGGTGAACAAAGACTAGGTCCTAGAGATCGCAATATTAGCAATAAAACGAGATGAAGAAAATTCTACAGAGAAAAAGAAAGATGTCATATATAGAAAGGCTTGGAAAACAACTTAAACAAAGGAAGAACATGTAAATATGGAATAGGTTCAAGAGATTGTACTTTCAAGCATTGTAGTGAAAGATGAATCCACAGACAGAATAAGGAAGTCAGAGCTCAGAGAGATGATGAATCTGCCAATGAAGATGATGGTGAATCTACCAATGAAGATGATGATGAGTACACATCATAGCAGGAATTGTTCTAAGCCATCCACCTTAGAGACTCCCTGGTAATATGAATATTAGAGAGGGGGAGTCTATGTGATAGATATGAAAAATCAAAGAACCATCCTTCTAACAACTTGCAGAGTTTAAGAAAAATCCAAAGAAGTCGGTTAGCAGAAGTACAATTTGATGGATTAATCAAGACTTCATGATAGTATAGTGATAAATGGGTCATCATTATGGACAGTTGTGCAAGTAGAGTATTGGACAGTATGGAGGAGAGAATGGATTCATAGATTGGTTCAAAGAGTGGTTCAGAGACAAAGGGACATTATCATAATGCATGATAATTACACAAGAAATGGCTTGAACAATGCTAATGGGTTCCAAATTGACAGATATTTTTTGGACACATGCAGTGCATAACAATTCACATTCAAAACCGAGTAATGCTTAGAAACAACAATGGCAAAACTCCCTGCGAACTATGGAAAGGAAGCATAGACAAAAACCTCTACATCAAGAATGAATTTGAAATGTCATTACTTGGAGAACTATCCTTCTTCTTGGGTCTTCAGATATATCAAAGAAACCAATGAATTTGTATTTCTCAAACTAAGTATATCAGAGAAATGCTAAAGAGGTTCTGAATGGAAGATTGGAAACTAGTCACCGCTGCTATGAAAACCAGTTGCAATTTGAGAAAGGATGATGATTAAAAGTATACATACCAGAGGAAATACATGTCAATGATTGATAACTTACTATATGTGACAACATCTAGACCAGATGTAATGGAGGTAGTTGGACAGGTGGCACGATTTCAAGCAGCACTAAAGGAATCACGTGTATTAGCAGTGAAAAATATTTTCATATATCTCAAAGGAATAAAAAATTTTGGATTATGGTATCCAAAAGGAAAGGATCTATCATGTATCACTACACAGATGTAGATTGGGTAGGTTGCATTGATGACCAATGAAGCACCAGTCGAGCATCACTCTACTTGGGTGAGTGTTTAGTATCATGGTTAAGAAAGAAACAATAATCAATATCCTTATCTATAGCCGAGCTAGAGTATATTGCAGCAACAACATGTTGTACATAGGTTCTGTGGATGAAACGAACTTTGACAGATATACAAGTTGAGTATGATGATCCCATTCCAATATATTGTAATAATACAAGCACCATCAATATCTCAAAGAACTGGTTGATGTACTCCAAAACAAAGAACATTCCAATCAAGTATCACTTTCTATAGGAATAGGTTGTAGAGAAGAACATCAAAGTTGAATATGTGGGCATAAAAGAAAAAGTGGTAGACATCTTTACAAAACCGCTTCCACGGGAAGCCTTTGAGTATATTCACCAGAGACTCGGAGTAATTTCTACTCCAAAATGAACGATTTTGAATGCTTATCTTATATGTCTTAGATTTACATGAGGAAGCACCATAAAGAGGACAGTTCAGGTTGGGAGACATAACATCCCCCAAAATAAATTATTTTTGAATTTGAAATTTCTTAGGAAATTATTTCTGTTTTTGGTAAATTTGAAATTGAATTTTTTTTCCATTTATGGAAATTCTGAATTTCGAATTTAGTTAATTGTAATTGATAATTATGATTGTTGGACAGAGATATGATTTGACCCAACTAACTATTTGACTATGACACTTGTACGAAACAAAATATTTTATAATTATTGTTGATGGGAAAATGGAACAACCATGTTAAAATCAGCTGACCATGACTCCATGAGTGGGGAACATGTTGGAACTACCACAGGGCTGATTGTTACAAGTGGGGAATCAAGAATTTGGCCAAGGGAAGGCCTTGAAAATTAGGGATTTGGAAAGTTGCAAAAATTGCCAAGGGGGAAAAATACCTAGGCAAAAAGGGCTTTTGATATATAGAATATGGGAGGAGGTTGGACGCAGCCTAGTATGTTGGGAAGTAAATTTATCTCTTCCTATTATGAACACTGGTTTTTTTAGTGTGAGACAAGGAGAAGTTTCTGAAGCGGAAGGAATATTACTGAGGTGGAGTTCTGAGTTTCCCTCATGGATTCATTGTTAGGCTAGGGGGTGAATGGAGCAAGTGACTTTGGCTGTTTCATTCTAAGGTTGGGAGGAACATGGTTTTTCCCTTTGTCTTTCAACAATCTAGTTCAGAAATGTTCATCTACTCCTTTCTGGTTATATATCTCTTGTTTTAAATGGATATCAGAATACATCTATACATTACTGGGTAAATTATTTCTAATGAATTTCCTTTTAATTAAGAATCTGTTTGATGTAAATGACTGAAAGAGTAGAGCTACCATATTACTGTGTGAATTATAGCTGAGAGTTAAACTATGAATGGTTAGGAACAAGCGTAGGATAATCATCCTACCAGTTTAATGTTATGCTTCGAATAAAAACTTCATGTATGTGTGTGTGTGTGTGTGTGTGTGTGTGTGTGTGTGTGTGTGTGTGTGTGTGTGTGTATTACGAGTAGAATTAGAATTTTGTGAACACACTAGCATACTTCTAGTATAAAAAAAATAATTTTATATAAATAAAATCAGACCGATTCCATTTTCATATCTTAGGAATCCTGTGTGTACATAAGTATAGAAATCAAATCGAAGGAGTCTTTTACCGCATCCTTGACTTAGGAAATGTTGAAGTGTTTACCCAAACCGAAGTAATTTTATATTCGCATATTACTGTAATAAATTATACAAAGTAATAACACCACTATAATATCGATGCATGGAAAAAATATAATGGAAGACAAATAGTGTAACTAGTCTTAACATGAGTTCTGGTAAGATAAATAGAAACAAAAGAAAGTGATTCAAATCTTTTAATGCAACAAGGTTCTGGAAAATGAAATGCTAGAAGGGCAAAAGCCCGATGAATTCAGGAAACATAAATATGAAACATTTTTCATGGATATATACACATTTTTGATAATTTCGGATTATGATAGTTTTATTAATGAATAATAAATCATTTCAACCTCCGTGAGAGTCAAATAGTACTGAATTAAAAGAAATAATAGTTCTATCAACTACAACAAAGCTTCTGAATATAGCAATACAGAAGTAACAAAACAAAATTCAGAGAACATACTGCTGAGAGTATATAGGTTGATATGACTTCTTTATAAACAATCCAGATAAATAAATAACCATTGTACCATTAAGATTTGACTTGAATTCGCTATAAACCATGGTATTTCGAATACAAGGGTAAAAGATAAGAATCCTGTGATTTAAAACCTTAAATTTTTTTTTATATAAATCCATTTAGACCAAAAATCAAAATGTGTCCAACCTTATGCAATTGACCGTGTTCTCTTCCAACAGTGAAATATCGACATGAAAATAGGATTTACTCTTTAACCAACCGATACAATAAATCGAGATGGGACTTCACATCATAACGATAAAACTGGATGGAACCATGGTCTTCATTTCTAGAACTTGGAAAGATAAGCCTGAGAACTACTATGCACACAACCCGAATACCATGTGCGCAAATGGTAGGAACCGACATCGGGTTTTGTGTTGTTGAAATTACTAAGACAACTGACGGGGGGGTGAATCAGTTGTTACTATTCTTAAACAATTTTAAGTATGTTAAACCATTTTTAATATTATACATCATATGGACAACATAAATAATGTGCATCAATCACACATAATATATACACAGAGATAGATTTTCACGAGGAAACCCATAAAGGGAGAAAACCTCTTCTTCTTCGAAATGATAGGCAGTCTTTTAAGTTCTGTATATCATCTATCTTTAAGAACCAACTCAAATTGAGGCTACTACCTCTATTTTACAAGCTCCAACTTGTTGAGAGCACCAAATCTATGGTTTCTCTACCACCCACTAGAAGGAAGCACCAACTAGATTTATGCAAGCACCAACTTGTGTACAACAAACTTTGTGTTTTCCCAAGCACCACCCTGCCACCCTATTTTCTAGCCACAACTAGATGGAAGATACAACTTCCAATATTCAAGAACCAACTTCAATATCAGAGGACCACAGTACTCCCTAGCACCACCCTTCTTCTCTGATTACGAATAAATGATTGATAAGCAAGCAATACAAGTAATTCAATACTTACCCCTTCTTCATTGTTCTGCAATTCTTCTCTAGTTCAAAAATTGTTCTACAGTTCTGCTCTACTTCATGCTATTCTACTATTCTTCTCTTGCTTCATGATATTTTTCTATTCTTCTCTTGCTTCTATCTGTTTGGCAACTGTTACTCATCTCTGAATTTTATCTCATGCTCTGCATTCTGTCATTTTACCCCTTTTACAGTTCATATCATTGTTTCGGTTAGAACAACCAACCTTACACAGTCATTGCATATCTCCTTTTATATACACCAGCCTCATCAGTTACACTTCAAATCTCCTTGGGAAAAGAAGAAATGTCTCAGCAACAGAATCACCAATCGATCAAGAACCATGATTCGATTATGCTGACTAAAATGTAACTGAGCAATTAATCAAGAAAATAAACAATGACCCTTCAATCATATTCTTGATTAGCTTGCACCATTGGATTACAAATTATGGGTCTCACGTTTACTCCATATACCCACTGGTTGTGACCATGGTCCTAATCAAAATACCTTTCGCATTTCACATATCGGCAATCTTGTGGTGAAGAGTCTCGACTCTTCATATTGCGATCGCCAAAAAAGAGCTTAGCTCCGCTAACTCCACCCTCTCATATGATCACCAACGGTGACCACAACCTACACCAAAATCCATTTTCGCATTTCGCATTTTGGTAATCCATAGGTGAAGATTCTTGACTCTTCATGTTGCTATCTCCGAAAAGAGGCTTAGCTCCGCTAGCTCCTCCCTCTCACATGACCACTGGCGGTGACCATAGTCTATACAAAAAGGCATTTTCTCATTTCACATTTCGGTAATGCAGAGATGAAGAGTCTTGAATCTTCATGTTGTGATCTCCGAAAAGGGGCTTAGCTCCGCTAGCTCCTCCCTCTCACATGACCATTGGTGTTGACCACATCCTATACAAAAAAAGGGTTTCACATTTCGAAATTTGGCAATCCTATGGTGAATGTCTTTGACTCCTCCAACTCTCGGTATCCAAAACTCCGTAATGGAGTCATATCAACGGTCCACAATCCATGGTGATCGGATGACTCTCCTCCACCCCGGTACTTGAGCCTTCAGGACTTTGAAGTTGAAACTCCTGAAACAAGAACTCATGATGTGACGTCATTCTTGCATCACTCAATGATGTGTCAAGAGCCGAGTGGCTTCCATGTGTCACTCAAAATTATGATTTATAGTGGGTTGAAAGGACAAATCAATTTGACACTTGTCCTTATATGATTGTGCCACATGTCCTTTCTTATGTAAGTTGCCACCTGTCCTCACTGACGTGGTCTATCATGATCTACCTCCTAAATGTGATGGCCCAGATTTGTCTTCAAGACAACGACTGAGATTATATTTTGATTTCGCATATCGCGAGTTCAAGAGGTTAGGAGCCTCCTTCCTTTGACCTTTCAGTCAGTGAAATGTTTACCTCTTTCCACGTGTACTCTGCATCCAACGGTTCATGTCATTTCTCTACTTTGGAGTGTTAACTAACTTCTGGGATTATCTTCCTTGCAACTCCACTAGATCCGATGGTTGAAAGGTATCCTGAAAGTAGATCAATGATCACCATCCTTTTGGAATGATCAACAGATCTTTGTAGCTTATCCTATCCTCCCTTTTAACAATATCCAACGGCTGACAAGAATCGTGTTTTAATCCGACGAATGACGGGATTTCTGCTAATCAACATTTCAACCTATTAGCCCCTTTTTAATTATCCTTCCACTTTGAGAGGATCTAACGACCATCGGGGATTATGAAGGATCCAATGACCACTATTTCTCTTCTCATTTGATCTTTCCATTGCCATCAATGACAAACAAATACACATACTCTTCCTCTATTCAAAAACATGCAAACAATCTCCCCCTTTGGCATTGTGTTGGCAGCCATATTAATCTCTATTTTTACAAGATGCCTACACAGTTTTTTTTTAAATTCTCATTACTCGTCGCAACCTTTCTCATTAAACAACACTATTATCCTTCGCTTTCTGCATACCTGCTTTTTGATTTCGTTTTCACGACTGCAAGCGTGAAAACTCACAGCTAGAATTCACGATTGATTTCATCTAAGGATTAATGTTCATATGGTTTATCGTCTGTTGTCTTATTTTATCATGAACATGGTTGTTTACATGATTATCACCCCTTGGTCTCGAACACATCTTGGTTACATATGTATCAAACCACCACCCATTTAGCATTTGACTATTGTTAATATGGTTTTGATTTATAAAATCTTTGATGCAATGGTTTATTTGACATATTGATTTTTTGATCAAATTGTGGATATGCAATTGTTTATTTGACATTTTGATCGAATTTTTGGATATGCATATGATGGTTTTTAACTGTTATGATTTTTATGTACCATTACACCAAGGTGTCTTTCCAAGTATAGCCTGATATGATGTTTTTGCATGGCCTCGATCTACACCATTTTCCTTGCACGCATAGCATTAACGCTCCTTCCTAGCATTTCGAGCTACCTTTGCATTGTGTTGGGGAAGCTCAGGGCAATGGCTTTGTGCCTGTTCTGTCGAACCCTATCGTCGAATACCCTATCGATTTTGTGCTATTATCCATGGCCCCTGTAGTGAGAATTGAACCCAACGATGTCCAAACTTTGTTATTGTTTGATAATGCTCGAGAAGACTTAGAGAGGAATGGCTGGCAGGTCTTTGTTTAGAATTTCAAGGGTTTTAATTTAGCAGTTTCTCAACAATTCTCTCTAACGTTCGATGGTTGTAGAGCTAAAATTGGAGATGTCCAGCTTGAGTTAAACAAGGATTTCATTAGCTCAGTCACCAGTCTACCAGCCATGGGACAGAAGTGGTTTAAAAACTCAAAGGTTGAGGAGGTTCCCTGGTCACTATTGTTTACCTCAAGGAATATTACAAGCTGCGATAAAGGTATGCTCGTTATAGCTCTAAAACCTAGATGGCATGATCTGTTAGCTATTGTCAAGCATTTCCTTACCTATGAGGGTAGATATGGTTTGGTTTTCTTATATCACTTGCGGTTGCTCATGAGTTTTATCGATTTTCCCCTAAACATGCCTTATTTTCTTCTTCGAAGTTTATACAAAATGGCAAAGCGTTTTAAAAGGAAGAAATTTGATTCTAGCCTGTTCCACCACTGTTTGATTAAAATTATTATGGTTCATCAGTTGAAGTTAAACGGTGATTGTTGGGACGCCTTCCTGTTAAGGAATGGTTTTTCTAGCACTGAAATAGGACAGGTTGACAAGCCTGTCATTATAGAAACCCTCGTCGAGCCTGCCATCCCTCTTCCTTCTCTCTTTCCCTCTGTGGAACCCTCGACCTATCCGGACACTACCCAACCCGACACTCTACCTGATTCGTATCCCAAAGGTGGTGCTAAGTATGTTAAAAAATCTACAAAGAAAAAGTGTAAAGGTAATAGTGATATCAATTACAAGGGTAAAAGGGTCGCGCGTTGGGTTTCACAATGTGCCTGAAATAAACCTAAAGAAAATGCATACCAAAACCCAATTGTGTTAAGCGAGGATTCTGATTCGGAGATTGAACGGTTTCTAACTGAAGAATATCCATATTTGTATGGAATTTGCTCTGGTAAACCCTATGATTATGTGACAAACCTTCCATCGTGTCTTAAAGACAACCCCGACTTCCCTAGAATCAAACTCAATAGTGAACCTACAGGTCAAATGGAAAATTCCCCACCTATTAATACCATCACTGCTAACACACAGTCCATTTAGCCGCAATGCAACGAATGTCAGTCATGGCTTGATCTAGGTGTTACAGAGACGTGCCTTTACTTCAGTCTCGGATAAAATCCTTGGAGGACCAGGTGAATTTGCTAACGAAGGAGAATGACAGATTGCAAAACATAGCTCAAACCAATGATAAAAGACAAAATACCATAGGGTCTGTTGTTTTTAAGAACGTGGAAGCGGCGACTGCCATTGTGAATTCGAAAATTGCTTGATTAAAACGAATCCCTTAATCTGAGGTATGGTGTTTTAAAAATAATTTTAGGATGATTTTGTCTTTGTTTTTAATTAGAATACATGATTTTTTTGCTCAAATTGCATCTAGTCTATTTTGATAGATTTAAATAAAACACGATTCTAGTTATAATTATAACTAGTTACATAATCATGAGATTCTGTAGCTAGTTACTAAAATTCGAATTTCTTGATTTTTACAACCAAAATGCAATCTGAAATCATTATTCTTGTGTGTTTATAGGCATATACGATTTCTAAAGAAGATTTGAATCGTTGGTGGCATCTCTCAGCATGTTATTTTCTTCATGTGCTTTTAGAATAGGCTGTTAGTTTTGATAGCAATAAGAATCTGGGAGGTTGCATCCCCCACAATTTTTGGAACAAATTTGATGATATCCACAGGAAACGTTTTGATCCTGTAGCCTATATAAATTTATTGTTTTGTAAACTAAATATCATCGCTGCCTGGGAGCAGAAACTATGGATTTATGATTGACAGACTTGAATGGAAGTTGATGTTGGTACAACTTTAGCTTCGATATATCATATTTTTGTTCAAGTTTTGCTCATTTTGATTTGTAATCAAATTGTGACAACTTTTGATATCATTGTTTATTTCAGATTGATGTGATGGGATTTATATGATGTCCATGTTTTATGTCTCTCATATTATATACAACAATTATCTTGTTCAAATTCAATGATTAGAAGGTTAATCTTCTTTATTCAATGAGCAGTTGTATGAAAATTTGTATAGCCAGATTTATCTTAATGTGATCATTTGTCAAATTATAAATTGTTGTTTCTATATCTCTTACATGTTCTGTCATTAGCATTCAAGCATTACTGCTTCACGTTTACGAGAAGCATTGGTAAGATTTGGTGCGGGTTGGCCTCATCAAACAACAAAATTAGATGATATGCACATGACGAATAGAAGATGCGATTACAGGTTAGTTTGCTAGTGTTATTTTATTAGTTTAATTAATATATAAATTTCTTGTAATCTAAACACATTTTATTGTTCATCTCTGTTTTCAACTACACAGTTTCCTATTGCGTTTCTTGTTTATAAAAGTTATAAAAGATCAAAAAACACTAAATGATAGCTTCGTTGTCATAAATCAATTTGTATTTGATTTTCGCAGGTTTAGATCAAAATTTTCATTGTGTGAATATTATATATATATTAGAGATATAATCATATCGATACACAGTACATATAATAAGTAGAACTACTATTTTATAAATATTAGTTAGCAAACTGTGAATATATTTTAGATTTGTATATAGTGTTCAACAACTGTTTTTCACTTAGTTAGTTTCTTTAGTTTTGTTTTTTCACTTTCTTAGGACTTGGATCGGCCAACGGAGCCACTAAACCCGTCGGAGTGGATTAATTCAAACGACTTGGGTTAAGTAGACAACCCTGGACCAGATTCACTCCTCCAGTTGATGAGCGGTCAGTTTCGCCCGTCAACACATTGATGGCAACCCCTTGAATAACATGCAACTTTACCACTATATGATACACTTTCTCCCCCTTTGACATCAATATCAAAGAAGAAACAATCTCCCCCTAAGTTGTTGCAGTATTCTTCAAAGGTATTATATATTCAACCAATACAAACTCCCCCTGACAGGATGGACCCTCTTAGTTTGACAGTGAGGTCACGCCCAACTTCTGGCGAAGATATCCAAAAGGTGTTGTTGCTAATGGTTTAGTAAAAATATCAGCTATCTGTTCTGTGGAAGGAATATAATTCACCTAGACAATTCTGTTTGTAGCTTATTCTCTGAGAAAATGATATTTTATTGCTATGTGCTTAAATTTTGAATGAAATACAAGATTCTTAGAGATCTCATGGCACTGGTTTTATCACAATGAAGTGGAATGGGATCAATGTAAGTTACCTTCAAATCTACAAGAGTTTGTATCATCAATAAAATTTGTGTGCAACAAGTAGCAACAACAATGGATTTTGCCTCTGTAGTTGATAATGGAATGGATCCTTGTTTTTTACTAAGCCATGCTACTAATGAGTCACCCAGGAAGAATGCTCCTACACTGGTGTTTTTTCTCTCATCAACACAGTTTGTCCAATCCGCATATGAATATGCAGTTAATTGAAAGTTCTGATTTCTGGGATACCATAGACCATATGCCATTGTGCCCTTCAAGTATTTGAATATCTTTTTGACAGCTATTAAATGACTTTGTTTAGGAGATTATTGATAATGACCTACCATTCTGATAGCTTTCATTATATCAGGACAAGATGTTGTGATGTATAGAAGACTGCCTATCGTTGATCGATATATTCTTTGATCAACATCAGGTGAAATATCATCTTTATTGAGCTTGCAACCAACCACCATAGGTGTACCAACAAGAGAATAATCTTCCATCTAAAATTTCTTCAACATCTCTTTCAAATATTTTTCTTGAGAGATAAATATTCCTGCAGAACTTTGTTTTAGTTGTAAGCCAAGAAAGTATGATAGTTCTCCTATCATGGACATCTCAAACTCTGTTTTCATAGAGTTATCAAACCACTAGACAGAGAGTTCATTAGTACAGCCAAACATAATATCATCTACATAAACCAAAACAACTAGTAAATTATCACCTTCAGATTTAATGTAGAGATTGTTGTCAACAATACCTTTCTTGAATCCTTTGTCTTGTAAGAATTTGACCAGTCTATAATACCAAGCTTGAGGTGCTTGTTTCAGTCCATATAGAGTCTTCTTTAGCTCGCAGACATAGTTAGGATTATCTTTTAATGAGAATCCTTCAGGTTGCTCCATATATATTTATTCCTCTAGATCTCCATTATGAAATGTTGACTTAACATCCATCTGATACACTTTAAAGTTCTTATGACATGACTATGCAAGAAACATTCTCATGGCTTCCAATCCTGCCACTGGTGAAAATGTTTCATCAAAATCCTCACCTTCAACTTGTGCATACCCTCTACAGACCAATATGGATTTATTTCTAACAACTTGTCTTTTTTCATTCATTTTATTTTTGAACACCCATTTGGAACCTATTACATTCTTGTCTTCAGGTCTAGGAACAAGGTCCCAAGTATTGTTCTTCTCAATATGATCAAGCTCTACATTCATAGCTCTAATCCAATCATCATGTTGGCTGGCTTCATAAATTATTTTACGTTCAGCCATATATAAAAAAGCAACATGAGATTGTTCTGAGTCTTTAGTCAATTTCCTTCTTGCCTGAAATCCTTTATTTATATCTCCAACTATCTGATTTTTCAAGATGATTCTTTCTAACAATTCTGAGAGGTTATTTTGCTTCTTTCTGCTAGTTTGTGTCAGTTGGAGTATTTGTATCTTCATTTGGTTCAGATTCTTCTCTTTTTGATCCTTGGACCTGTTCATCTTCGTTTTCAATTATATCTTTTGTGCTTGGTTAAACACTGCTTACATTTCCTACCAGGATTTCTTCATCAACTTTTATGTCAATACAATAAAACAATTTATGCAACCTCTTATTGTAGCATCTATAAACTTTACTATTTGTAGCATAACCTAAGATAATACCTTGATCATCCCTGTCATCATATTTGCCAATATTTTCATCATTATTCTTGATATAACATTTACTCCCAAAGAATTTAAAATGCTTGATTAAAGCAGGTCTTCCAAACCATAATTCACAGGGAGTCTTGTCACTGTGTGGCCTAAGATGAGCTTATTCAAGATATGAACAATTGTATGTATTGCTTCCACCCAATATGTCTGCGAAATATTTTTTTCATTCATCATTGATCTTGCCATTTGTTGTACTGATCTATTATGCCTCTCAACAACTCCATTTTGCTGTGGAATCCTTGGGATTGTGTACTCTCTTTTGAACCCATGTTTGTCAAAGAACGCTTTGAAGTTCCATGAGATAAACTCTCCTCCTCTATCAGATCTTCCTGCCTTCATTCTTTTTCCTGTTTGATTCTCAGTCAAAGCCTTAAACACTTTGAATTTTTCAAATTCTTTAGATTTTTCTTTTAGAAAGGCAACCCATGTTAGTCTAGAATAATCATCAATAATCAACATAAAATAGTTTTCTTTTCCTGTACCTTCATTTCTTGATGTTCCACATAAATCTATATGTACTAACTGGAGAGGTTTTTCTGTTGAAGAAAAGGTTTTAGATTTGAACTTTTTCCGAGTAAGATTTTCTATCTGGCATGGTTTACAAACATAATCATATGGCTTTGATATCTTTGGAAGATCCTCTACTGCCCCATTTTTTTTGAGCTTGATTATATGATCAAAATTTAAGTGTCCAAGTCTCCTATGCCATAGCCAACTTTCATCATATTTTCTTAAGTAGCATTCTTCTTTTTCTTCTTTTAACACACAGACATTGTTTTCTATTATTATCCCTTTTGCAACCAACTGTCTTGAATTCATAGAATTATTTTACAATCTTTAGAAGTAAAAACCACTTCACATCCTCGGTCATAGACTTGACTGACACTAAGAAGATTATGTTTCATACCATCTGCAAATAACACATCTTGAGCTTTTCCTTTTCCATTACTCAGACTTACCATACCTTTACCTTTTATTTTTCCTGGTGCATCGTTTCCAAAAGTTACATTTCCTTATTTGTTTTCACTTAAAGTTAGAAACTTACTTTTGTCTCCATTCATATGTTTGGAACATCCACTTTCAATATACCATGGATTCTTTTGTCTTTGGGCTAATAACACTAGTCCACACTTGTCATCTTCTTTCTTCTTCCAAACCTTGAAATTTTCAGTAGTGGACTTCAAATCTGGCTTATAATTCCTTAAGCGACAATTTGTGGCTTTATGTCCATAGTTATGACAGACATAACATTCTGGTTCACTGAATAACAGACTGTAATGATTGTTATGCTCATAATTGTTATTATGTTTGTTTCTTAGCTATCTCAATCTTTGTTGTGGTAGCTAATTATTCCTTGAATAACTTGTTTGATCATATCTACATCCTAAAGAAAAAGTTATAGCTTTGTGACCAAAGTTAGAACAGAAAAAACAATATCCATAGAAAAATATTTTGTACCTGGGAAAAAAATGTCTTCTTTGAGTGGATTGATTTCTTTCATGATAACAGTTTCTTTGATCAGTTATGGTACCTTTTCCTTCATTCCTTCTTGGTGGCTGATTTTCTTTCTTTGTTTTTGCAAAATGGTTGTTGTCAATGATTGTAGATTTAACAAACTTGATGGGTTCCATATTACTTAGATGATCACTACTTGATCCTTCTTCATAGCCCAAGGTAGCTTTCAACTTTGGATTCCTTTGTTGATTTAGAATGGAAGTTAGTTCTTATGAGGCTTTAATACTTGACAGGTTTTGGTGATATAATGCCTTAAACTTCTCCATTTCTTTTCTGGACTTTACTATCTCTTCTTCTAAGGCTTCACACCTCGCTTTCTTCTCTAAAAATTGTTGTTTTAGTATGTCTTCTATTTTCTTTGCCTCTTCTAACTCCACTTTTAGTAGAGCAAATTTTTCATCAGGTTTGTCAGCATTCATTTTAAGCTGCATCAACAATTGTTTTTGTTTTCTCTTCTTACATCTGAGTCTATCAATTTCTTCCAAAGCATTGATTAATTCACCTTCCATATCCACCACATCTTATTCATCATCCATTTCACCACCTGTGTTTTCATCATCAAGATATCCCATATCCATAAGCATAAAATCATTCACTTTGTCTTCACATGATGAATCACTATCTATGTCTTCTGAGGAGTTTTCATTGTTTGCACACAAACTTTTCTTTTTACTATATTTCTTGAATTTGTACTTCTTTTCATCATTAGGGTTCTGGTCCTTTTTCTGGTGGGGACACTTAGATGCAAAATGACCTATCTTACCATAGTTAAAGTATTTGAAGGGAATCTTTCCTTGATATTTTCCTGATCCTTTCTTTAACCTTCTTACAAATTTTGCCTCAATATCATCTAAATCTGAATCAATAATATTCTCTACTTTAAAAGATGCTTCTCTAGTAATGGATTTATCTTTGATGATTCTCATTTCATATGTAGTTAGTGTTCCTAGGAATTGATCAATGGATAGGGTCTGAAGATGATTTAGTTCTTCTATTGTAGAGACTTTTGGATTAAATTTATCAAGCAAAGATCTTGAAATCTTCTGAACCAAAAATGATTCTTCAATCTTCTCACCAAGACCCTACATGGCATTCACAAGTTCTTCAACTCTGAAAAAGTACTTTCTAACTGTTTCATCTTCATTCATATTTAGTTGTCCAAAATTCAATCTGTATGTTTGAAGTTTGATATCTTTTACTTTCTCATTTTCTTCATAGCTGCTAACAAGTTTATCCGACATAGCTTTAGCAGTTTCAAGATGCATCACCTTTACAAACTCAGCCTCAGGAAGTCCATTCAAGATAGAATTCATTCACTTAGCATTAAAGATAAAATCTAACTTATCATCCTTGGAGTCTAGCACAACAGGCTTTTTATATCCAGTCTCTACTACATCCCAAACGTCAGCACCTAAGGTCATTAAGTATGTTCTAATTCTAACCTTCCAGAAGGAAAAATTTATTCCATCAAATAAAGGAGTCTTAGTGGCTGATGTCCCTTCATGACTTTTCATGTTTAATCTTACAAATCTACCTTTGAATAAAAGAAACTGGCTATGTTAACAATTTTTGAAATTACTAAGACAACTGAGAGGGGGGGTGAATCAGTTGTTACTGTGCTTAAACAATTTTAAGTCTATTAAACCATATTTAATATTTCATCAAGTGACCATCAATATTATACATCATATGGAAAACATAAATAATGAGCATCAATCACACACAAGATATACACAAAGACATATTTTCATGAGGAAACCCATAAAGGGAGAAAACCTCTTCTTCTTCTTCGAAATGATAGGCAGTATTTAAGTTGTATACATCATCTATGTTTGAGCACCAAATCAAAGTGAGGCTACAACCTCTATTTTACAAGATCCAACTTGTTGAGAGCACCAAATCTCTGGTTTCTCTAGCTCCCACTAGAAGGAAGCACCAACTCCCTAAATATTTCACCACCAACTGGATTTATACAAGCACCAACTTATATACATTAAACTCTGTGTTTTCTCGAACACCACCCTTCCACTTTGTTTTCTATCCACAACTAGATGGAAGATACAACTTCCAATATTCAAGAACCAAATTGAATATCAGATGATCACAATCCTCCCTAGCACCACCTGTCCTCCCTGATTATGAATAAATGATTGAAAAACAAACAATACAGGTAATTCAATTATTTTACCCCTTCTTCACTATTCTGCAATTCTTCTCTGGTTCAAAAATTGTTCTACAGTTCTGCTCTGCTTCATGCTATTCTTCTATTTCTTCTATTCTTCTCTTGCTTCATGTTATTCTAGTATTATACTCTTGCTTCTGTCTATTTGATGACTGCTACTCATCTCTGAGTTTTATCTCATGCTCTCCATTCTGTCATTTTACCCTTCTTACAGTTCATTTCATTGTTTCGGTTAGAACAACCAACCTTACACAGTCACTGCATCTCTCCTTTTATACACACCAACCTCATTAGTTACACTTCGAATCTCCTTGGGAAAAGAAGAAACGTCTCAGCAACTGAATCACCAACTGATCAAGAACCATGATTCGATTATGCTAACTGAAACGTAACTGAGAAATTAATCATGAAAATAAACAATGATCCTTCCATCATATTCTTGATTAACCTGCATCATTGGATTACAAATCATGGGTCTCGTGCTTACTCCATATGTCCACTGGTTGTGACCATGGTCCTAATCAAAATTCCTTTCATATTTTTCATATCAGCAATCTTGTGGTGAAGAGTCTCAACTCTTCATATTGCGATCACCGAAAAAGAGCTTAGCTCTGTTAGATCCACCCTCTCATATGATCAACGACGGTGACCATAGCCTACACCAAAAGGCATTTTTGCATTTCACATTTTGGTAATCCAGAGGTGAAGAGTCTTGGTTGTTCATGTTGCGGTCTCAGAAAAGGGGATTAGCTCCACTAGCTCCTCCCTCTCACATCACCACTGGTGGTGACCACAACCTATACAAAAAGGCGTTTTCTCATTTTTTGCGGTAGTACGGAAGCCGTTAGACCAAAACCCATGGCTGATTAGTAAACTCATCACTGCCAGAGTTAATGCATCCACAGGAGGCTGTTAGACCATGTTGTGAGTCCCGAAGGAGGTGCTGACCACCAACTCAATAATATCCCCCTCAACACCAACTGAGGTACTCGACACCAATCGAGTGAACTCGAACCCGTAACCTTTCACTCTGATACCATTTCACGGTAGTACGACTGTCGTTAGACCAAAACCTATGGGTGATTGGTAAACTCATCATCACTAGAGTTAATGGATCGACGAGAGGTTGTTATACCATGTCGCGAGTCCTGAAGGAGGTGTTGACCACCAGGTCAACATGTGTGTGTTCAAATTCCCTGCAAGGATTTACCATTTTAAAAATTAGTAAAATACAATGTGAGTAAGGCGAATGAAACTTTCAACAGAATGATAAAAGATAGTAACAGTTTATTCCAGAATGACACTTAACTTATGGCTTGGAGACCCAATGTCCTTCCCTTGTCATGTTCTTGTCGGATAAATGTCCCAGGCTGAGGGGAGGTTGGTCAAAGGATTTTCTGATTGGTACATCGCATCAACATGGTCCCATCATTAGTGTTGGCACCAAAACATATAATCAATTTCTTTATGAAATGAAATGAGCAACAGTGATAACATTTAAAATACAAATCGTATAGCACATGTCATGCGAGTAGGCCGAAGGCATAGGGTAAACGTTACACATAGAAAAAATGCTATACGTAAAAGTCAAGATTAAAATCTTCCCTAAACCGAATGACTATATTCTAGGGGTACTTATATATAATTGAGAAATACAGAGATAACTTCAATGGCGTAAACTACCCGCAGGCAATGCTAATGACAGTAAGAGGCCTACTTAATTCAATAAGTTCTACAAACTCCACATTATATGTTGTAGGGTATTTTCAATAAACTCTTCGAAAAACACTGAAGCCACATTTTTAATTGTACTGAACACGAATTGAAATAGCCATGAAGGAAGCATTATATTCGTAAGGACCAACTAAGGGTCTAATGGAAAAATACAGAAGGGTGGATTCACCCTTTACAAAGAGAAAGAAGGAAATGCAATACAATATGTTATACATAGTATGAACATTCAAATCCAGAATAAACTCCGTGTAGCCTCACCAAAGTTCAACATCAAGCCTCGACACACATCAACAAGGAGACCATGGAGAATAACGATAATAGGGAAAATAATGAAACCCTAAGGTTGGAAATAGACACAAAAAAACTATGCAGGAGAAAAATCTATGAATCAGAATAAGGAGGTGGAATGTGAAGACCTTCAGAGAGATTGAGAATGAAATAACCAAAAAATACAACATATCCAAGAGCGAGAACAATCCAGAAAGTTACAAGGAATAACGATAAGGGGAGAATTAATTTAAAAATTATAATAGGAGTTACAAAATGAATATTGCTTCCACTGTAACAAAATCTCGAAGTTCCTCTCTATTATTTAAATCACAGTAGCATCTTAAAATTACCAGGGAAGAGGAATAGCATTGGCTATTCCACTAGTTAACGTTCTCCAAGTCGACAGTCTACCATGATGAGGAAATAACACATAGAGCCATTTTAGAGGGCTTCACAATGATAGTAGAAACACACTGAACGCTAAGAGGAGCTCTTGCTACACGATTAATTGTTGAGGGTACGAAGGATGGTCTAGCTAGGTGATGGGGTTGAGTTGGTGCATCTAGATTGAAGGAAGGGTCAGGTGAAAACCATCGAAACTCGCACACCAAGACCTCCATTAATCGCAGGAGTAGAGCCTTAACTCCTTTTTGACAAGTACAACCTTCTTCCCATATCAAGAACACACGAAGTTAATTACATTCCCTTCATGACATTACTAGTTGGGACATGTTAACTACAAATTTTTCACATCAGTTAACTTATCGTTCAAATGAAGACTTCATTGAAGCATCACTTAGTAAAGATAGAGTTAAACGAGGATTAGTGTGGGGTTTCGTTACCCGAAATTTTATGTAAATGGTGACAAGTAGATAACTAACTACAAATAATTCATAAGGGAACCCATTTAATGACTTGGACCATACCATATGATGCCAAATGTCTTATGACTAAGCCACTTATAATATACTATGGGGAATAATTCCTACTCCATTACTTTATATGGGGTATATGAATTTTATTTCAAGGATAAATTAATTATTAGATAGTCTTGCGATAAAGCATAGAAACTTATGTTTAAAGAGAGATTAGTACTACAAGTCCTAAGTCTAAAATACTATATATATATGAGATTAGTTTGAGACCGAAGGGAATTGTTAGAATTATGGAGATTTATCCATATAAGTTTTTTGTTCAAAGTAAGTTAGACGGGTGTAGAAATGTCATTGTGTGGTATTCAGAATACAAGATACCTCACAAGGATTTATAACAGGAATGAAGATGACTTCCTCTTAACTACAATTATATTAAATGAAATTGGAAATTAATTCCCCATAGAATTTTTTATTTTATGGAAAATTTGAGGTACAGTACATATGGTATCAGAGCAAAGGTTACAACAATTGGACCTTGAACAAGGCCAAAATATTTACTTAGCATATTTTTTTGTATGGTTATGAAAACACTAACAAAACAACTATTGTTACAAACAAAAAACACTTTATTCTGTGTAATCGTGACATCCCAGGATGAGGCAGAAATCGGACTTGGGGAAACCCAGGACAAAGACCTCCTGAATATTAGAGACAAAATAGTGACGGGAACTCACCTACCGAAGTTCTAGAAACGATGAGAAATCTCATTATTGAGTTGCAGGATTTCAAAGCAGACAATGAGAAATTGAAGAAGGCACAACAAGAACAACAGGAAATAAATGAAGTCTTGCTGCGAAGTATAGTGACAAAGAAAACTATGAAGGATGATAACCAGGAATAAGAGGTCAGTAAAAGGGCCTCCAGGAATTCTGGTCCTAAAGCAGAGAAAGGAGACATCTCGTTTGAACATACACATCCAGCTGAAGATAAAACAAAAATAGACAGAAAAAGGAAACAGGTGGATCACTTAGGGGGAGATTTTAAGAAAATCAAACCATCTACATTTGATGGGAATCCATAATAGGGGAGGAAGTTGAAGCATGGTTATTAGACATCAAGAAGTATTTTAAGATATACAACTATTCCAGCAATATGAAGGTCATAATGGCCATCTATAATCTGAAAGGAAAAGCCAACATTTGGTGGCAAGACCTGAAGTTGGCCAAGGGCCTAAAGGAGAAACGGATGGAATGGTCAAACTTTAAGAAGTACTTTAAGAAATAGTACCTTTCTAAAAGTTACTATGAAAGAAAAAACCAAAGAATTTAATGAGCTATGACCTGGTCAAATGGCTATGGAAGATATGATAAACAAATTCCTAGAATTACTACAGTTCATACTTTATATCCGAGAGGATAAAGTGAAAATCTAGCGGTTCCTAAGTTTTTTACCACATTCCTACAAGGAAAGAATCGAAATTTATAATCCCAAGTCATTGAGTAAAGTATTTGGGAAAGCCTGCATGTGTTATGACCAATACAAATAGCAGTCAAAATTTCCCAAGGCTTGGAAAGAAAAGAAACAAGACTAAATGAACCAACGAAAGAATGGATACCAACCAACTCCTTATCAGAATGCAGCGAAAATATTTCCAAGGAAATATTTTCACTCCAACAGTCCAAACACTTAAGGAGGTGGTAAACTGGTAAATCTAGGAACAAAGAAGTTTGGGGACAACCCCCGTGAACCGTTAAAATGTTGGGAATGTGGAGAGCCTCATCTAAGGAGGAACTGTCGATGTTTTATTTCAGCAACCAGAACTACTATTCACAATTTAAAGGAATCCTCTATAGTAGGGGATCTAGGCAGAATCTTACATCAGATCAATGCAGTCGTGGATGGCCATCAAGCTGACCATAAGTCCTCTATGGTGGAAATTGAAGGTAAAATCAATAATACTTGTATTTTTGTTTTAATTGATCCTGGAGCTACATTGAGTTATATCACTCCTAATATAGTGGAGTCAAACAAACTTAAGAAAACAAGACATACAAAATCTTGGCTGGTACAACTAGAAACAGGAACGAAAAGAAAAGTTGGTGAATTTATTTTTTATTATGAGATTAGTTTAGGAGGTCAAAACATAAAGACAAATCTGAACATTATATCGTTAGGTTCCTATGATATAATCATCAGAATGGATTGGTCAAAAAGGCATAAAGGAGTGTTAGATTGTTATGAAAAATCACTCAATTATAAAGACGGAAATGACACTGCTAGGAAAGTTCAAGGTATACAAAAACCAGTCTCAGTTAGATAGATTTCAACAATGCAATTCAAGAAATGCATGAGAAAGGGTTTTCAAGTTTTTTCCATCCAAGTAACAAACCTGTTAGAACAAGAAAATAAACCCAACTTGGAGGATTTTTTCATTTTACATGATTTCAGAGACGTGTTTGTTGATGAGATACTAGAATTACCCCCATGGATGGAGATAGAATTTTCTATCAAACTATTACCTGGTTCAACCCCTATCTCTAAAGAACCTTACCGAATGAGTTTTCCAGAATTAGCAAAACTAAAAATTCAACTACAGGAATTATTGGACAAAGAATATATCCAACCAAGTGTTTCACCATGGGGTGCACCAATCCTCTTTGTGAAAAAGAAAGACAAAACCCTAATATTATGCATCGATTACAAACAATTAAACAAAATGAATATTAAGAAAAAGTACCCCTTAAAGAGGTGGCGACACTACATAATGGGTAGAAAAGTTTTGTTATTGACTGACAACAGTGGTGTGAAATTTTGGTTTAGTCAACCAGACCTTATTGTAAGGCAAGTAAGATGGCTAGCCCTTTTGAGATAATTTGACTTTGAGGTAAGACATATCAAGGGTAAGGAAAATAAAGTACTTGATGCTTTAAGCCGAAGAGTTCATGGGTTGTTTGAAATAAACATTTGGAGGGAAAAAAGTGATCTTGAATGGAGGTTAAAGATTGCAGGTAATGACGACGAAAATTACACTAAAACAATGGCAGAATGTCAGAACACTACATAAATTTAAGACAAAACAGAGCTGAGTGTGGACAAAAATGGTCTACTACGATTTAAAAACAGAATATACATACTAGATTCGGTAAAATTAAACTTAACAGTTTTGGATGAAGTTCATAAGAAACCATATTTTGGTCATCCAGGATACCAGAAAACGATAACATGACTAAGAAATTTATTTTATTGGCCTAATACGAAGGGAGAAACAACAAAATACTTATCTAAGTGTCAATATTGTCAGCAAGTAAAAGTCAAACACCAACATCCAACCAACCTGTTGCAGCCCTTACCCGTTCCAGAATGGAAGTGGGAGACTATATCACTGGAATTTATTATAGGTTTGCCTAGAACTCATAAATGAAATTATTCAATTATGGTGGTAATCGATAAAATTAGTAATTCTGCACACTTTATTCTTGCAAAGTCAACTTTTAAATCCATTAACATCATTGAAATATTCATGAAATAAATTTTTAGACTGCATGGTATTCCTAAATTGGTGATTTCGGATAGAGACATAAAATTTACATCTTCTTTTTGGAAAGAATTGTTTGCAGGGTTAAATACTAACTTGAATTTCAGCATGAGTTATCATGCACAAATAGATGGGAAAACTGAACGAACCAACCAAATCATAGAATATATGCTCCGCATGTATGTAAGAACAAAACCAATCAAGTGGGAAGATTGTCTGCACTTGGTAGAATTTGCATATAACAATGGGTACCAAACTTCGGCTAAAATGAGCCCTTTCAAAGCACTGTATGAAAGAAAGTGTATGACTCTAATTAGATGGGATAGCCCAGTTGATAGACTCATGGTTGGACCAGAGATGCTCCAGGAAATGGAGAGCACAGTAAGAAAATTACAACAAAACTTAAAAGACGCACAGGACAGACATAAAAGTTATGTGGACCAGAAAAGAAGACACTTGGAATTTCAAGTGGGAGACCACGTCTATTTAAAAGTCAAAGCCCAAAATTTTTCACTAAATATAGGGAACTGTGCCAAGTTGTAACCCAAGTTTTGTGGGCCTTTCAATATCTTAGCTCGAATTGGACCCGTAGCATACCAACTTGCACTTCCCACCAATCTAAAAAATTCATAATGTATTTCATATTTCTTTGTTAAAGAATTATGTTCATGACCCTACTCATATGATCGATTGGAACTTGGTGTAGGTGGAACCAGAAGGCGAGTTCCAAGCGGAACCTATGCGCATTCTGGACAAGAGAGAAATAAAAATTCAGAAGAGAGTTGTCATCCAGGTAAAAGTCCAATGGAAGCACTTTAGCCCTGAGGAGGCCACTTGGGAGTTGGAGGGAGATTTGTAGAAAATATCATCCAATCATGTCCCAAGAAAGGAATGAACACTAAGGACAATGTTTTATTGAAGGGGGAAAGGATGTAACATCCCCAAAAATAAATTATTTTTGAATATTTCTTAGGAAATCATTTTCATTTTTGGTAAATTCAAAATTGGAAAATCTTTGTCGTTTATGGCAATTCCTAATTTTGAATTTAGTTAATTGTAATTGATAATTATGATTGTTGGGAAGAGATTTGATTTGACCCAACTAACTATTTGACTATGACACTTGTATGAAACAAAATATTTTATAATTATTGTTGATGGACAAATGGAACAACCATGTTAAAATCAACTGACCATGACTCCATGAGTGGGGAACATGTTGGAACTACCTCAGGGATGATTTTACAAATGGAAAATCAAGAATTTATCCATGGGAAGCCCCTGAAAATAAGGGATTTGGAAAGATGCAGAAATTTCCAAGGGGAAAAAGACCTAGGCAAAAAGGGCTTTTGATATATAGCATATGGGAGGAGGCAGGACGTTGCCTAGTATGTTGGGAAGGAAATTTATCTCTTGTTGTTATGAACACTAGTTTTCTGAGTGTGAGGCAAGGAGAATTTTTTGAAGAGGAAGGACTATTACTGAGGTGGAGTTCTGAGTTTTCCTCATGGATTCATGGTCAGGCTAGGTGGTGAATGGAGCAACTAACTTTGGTTGTTTCGTTCTAAGGTTGGGAGGAACGTGGTTGTTCCCTTTATCTTTCAGCAAACTGGTTCAGATATGTTCATCTACTCCTTTCTGGTTATATATCTCTTGTTTCAAATGGTTTTCAGAATAAATATATATATTACTAGGTAAATTTTTTCTGATGAATTTCCTTTTAATTAAGAATCACTTTGATGTAAATAACTGAAAGAGTAGAGCTAGCATAATACAGTGTGAATTATGGTTGAGAGTTAAACTACGAATGGTTAAGAAAAAACGTAGGATAAACCTCTTGCCAGTTTAATGTTATGCTTCGAATAAAAATTGCTTGCATATATATATATATATATATATATATATATATATATAT
>ML781340.1:1007054-1018331 GCA_009831015.1 Picea engelmannii
ATATATATATATATATATATATATATATATATATATATATATATATATATATATTAATTATGAGTAGAATCAGAATTTTTTTAACACGCTAGCATACTTCTAGTATAAAGGAAATAATTTTATATAAATAAGTATAGAAATCAAATCATGTGTGTACATAAGAATAAAAATCAAATAGAAGGAGTCTTTTACTGCATCCTTGACCTAGGAAATGATTAAGGGTATACTAGAACGAAGTAATTTTATATTCGCATATTACTGTAATAAAGTTTACAGAGAAATAACACCACTATAATATCGATGCATGGAAAAAATATAATGGAAGACAAATTATGTAACTAGTCTTAACAAGAGTTCTGGTAAGATAAATAGAAACTAATGAAAATAAATCAAATCTTTCAACGCAACAAGGTTCTGGAAAAGGAAATCCTAGAAGGGAGAAAGCCCGATGAATTCAGGAAACAAAAATAGGGAACCCTTTTCATGGATATATACACATTTTTTATAAGTTCGAATTATGATAGTTTTATTAACGAACAATAAATCATTTCAACCCTGGTGAGAGTCAAATAGTACTGAATTAAACAAAATAATAGTCCTATTGACTACAAGGAAGCTTCTGAATATGACAATACATAAGTAACAATACAAAATTCAGAGAACATACTACTGAGAGTATATAGGATGATATGCCTTCTTTATAAATAGTATAGATAACTAAAGAACCATAATACCATTAAGATTTGACTTGAATTCACTATAAACCCTGGTATTTCAAATACAAGGGTACAAGAGAAGAATCATGTGATTTAAAACCTTAAAGGTTTTTTTATACAAATCCATTCAGACCAAAAATCAAAATGTGTCCGGCCTTACGCAATTTACTGCATTCTCTTCCAACAGTGAAATATCGACATGAAAATAGGATTTACTCTTTAACCAACCGATATAGGAAATTGGGATGGGACTTCACATCATAACGATAAAACTGGATGGAACCATGGTCTTCATTTCTAGAACTTGGAAAGCTAAGACTCATAACTATTATGAACAAAATTTGAATACCTTTTGCACAAATGGTAGTAACCGACATCCGGTTTTTTGTGTGGTCGAAGTCCCTACAAGGATTTACAATTTTAAACATTAGTAAAATTCTATGAGAGTAAGGAGAATGAAACTTTCAATAGAATGATAAAATATAGTAACAATTTATTCCAGAATGACACTTAACTTATGGCTTGGAGACCCGGTGTCCTTCCCTTGTCGCGTTCTGGTTGGATAGACATCCTAGGCTTAGGGTAGGGTGGTCCAAGGTTTTCCTTATGGGTACCTCACATCAACAGGTTCCCATCATTAGTGTTGGCACCGAAACATATAATCAATTTCTTTATGAAATGAAACGAACAACAATGCTAACATTTAAAATGCAAATCATATAAGACATGTCGTTTGAGTAGGCCGAAATCATATGGTACACATTACACATAGAACAAATTCTTTATGTAAAAGTCAAGATTAAAATCTTCCCTGAACCGACTGACTATATTTTAGGGGTACATATAAATCAATGATAAATACAGAGTTAACCTCCTGTTGAATTTTACCAAACTTCAATGGTGTAAACTACCTGCAGGCAACACTAATGATAGTAAGAGGCCTACTTAATTCAATAAGTTCTACAAACTCCACATTATATGCCATAGGGTATTTTTAATAAGATTTTCAAAAAACACAGAAGCCACATTTTTAATTGTACCGAACACAAATTGAAATAGCCATTAAGGAAGCATTATTTTCGTAAGGACTAGCTAAGGGTCAGATGGAAAAATACAGAAGGGTGGATTCACCCTTTACAAAGAGAAAGAAAGAAATGAAATATAATATGCTATACATAGTATGAGCATTCAACTCCAGACTAAACCCCGTGTAGCCTCACCAAATTTCAACATAAGGCCTCGACACACATCAACACAAAGACCGTGGAGAATAACGATAACAAGGAAAATAATGAAACCCTAAGGTCAGAAATACACACAAAAAAACTATGCAGGAGAAAAATCTTTGAATCAGAACAAGGAGGTGGAATGTCGACACCTTCAGAGAGATTGAGAATGAAATAACCAAATAATCCAACGTATCCAAGAGTAGAAAAAATATAGAAAGTTACACGGAATAATGATAAGGGGAGAATTAATTTAAAAATTATAATAATAGTTACATCATGAATATTGCTTCCATTGTAATGAAATATCAAAGTTCCGCTCTATTATTTAAATCACTGTAGCATATTGAAATTACCAGGGAAAATGGATAGCATTGTCTATTCCACCAATTAACATTCTCCAAGTTGACAGTCTACCTTGTTGAGGAAATAACACGCAGATCCATTTCGGAGGGCTTCACAATGACAATAGAAACTCACTGAACCCTAAGAGGATCTCTTGCTACACAATTAACTGCTGAGGATATGAAGGATGGTATGGCCATGTGATCGGGCCGAGTTGGTGCGTCTAGATTGGAAGAAGGGTCAGGTGAAAACCATCGAATTGCGCACACCAGGACATCCATTAATCGAAGGAGAAGACCCTTAACTCCTTTCTGACAAGTACACCCTTCTTCCCATATCAAGAACACATGAAGATAATGACAGTCCCTTCATGACGCGACTAGTTGGGACACGTTAGCTACAATTGTGTCACATCAGTTAACCTATCATTCAAATGAAGACTTCATTGAAGCATCGCTTAGTAAAGACAATGTTAAATGGCGATTAGTCTGGGGTTTTGTTACCCGAACTTTTATGTAAATGGTGACTGGTAGATCACTAACCACAATTAATTCATAAGGGAACCCATTTAATGACTTGGACCATACCATATGATGCCAAGTGTCTTATGATTAAGCCACTTATAATCTACTAAGGGGTATAATTACTACCCCGTTACTTTATATGGGGTATATGAATTTTCTTTCAAGGATAAATTAGATAGTCTTGCACACAAGAAAAAAAAAATGTTTAAAGAGAGATTAGGACTATAAGTCCTAAGTCTAAAATACTATATAGATATATATATATCTGTGTGTGTGTGTGTGAGAGAGAGAGAGAGAGATAGAGTAGTTTGAGACTGAAGGGAATTGTTAGAATTATGGAGATTTATCCATATAAGTTTTCTATTCAAAGTTAGACAAGTGTAGAAATGTCATCGTGTGGTATTCAGAATACAATATACCTCACATAGATTTATAACAAGAATGAAGATTACTTCCTCTTAACTACAAGTCTATTAAATGAAATTGGAAATTAATGTCCCATAGAAAAAATAAAATTATGGCAAATCTGAGGTACACTACAGGAGATCAGTTTCAAGAAGAGTTTAGTTAGGGGGAGTATGCCCAAGGACAGTTCAGTTAGGGGGAGCATCCCCATATGGAAAGATACCTTTTGCATTGATGACAAAGGGGGAGATATTTATCATATGTAGGATAGAAATGCTTGGAGAGAGAGAACAGAGGCATCTAGACAGGGGGAGCATCCCGAAAGTGTGTTCAATCAGGGGGACCAACCCAAAAGGGAGATACCCTTTTCCATTGATGTCATAGGGGGAGAGGTAGAAACATTTATGAGGAGTATAATCATGAATGTTATCATGACTAAGCGTTGTCATCAATGATGGTGTTTCCATCAATGCCAAAGGGGGAGATTGTCAGACAATTGTCTTAGGTTGATGGAAAATTGGTATGGATTGTTGGTTTTCATTGATGTCAACCATTGGAGAGTGATATTGTAGATTTATTTCAACCAATAGTGATTGATGTCAACCCTTGGAGAAAGTCTAATAGAGAATTCCGGTAGCACAAAGGTTTGGGTGATGGACCCAAGGTTTTTTCATGTATAATGGTATGGGTTTTAATATATTTTAAGGTAAGACTATTATATATGGATAGTACACATCATTCAATTTTTGGTGGTATGTGGAATGTGACATAACTCCTCATGGTTAGAGAGTTATGGCCATGAGAAGTTGGAGAACCCAGGTTTGGGTAATGGACCCAAGTTTGTTTGATGGATAATGATATGAGTTTTGATATATTTTGCATGAAAGACTATTCTATATGGCTAGTATATGTCATTCCATTTCCAATGGTATGTGTAAATTCACATAACTCCTCACAGTTAGAGAGTTATGAACATGTCAAGTTGGAGAAACCTCATGAGTCATCTAGAAGCCCCAAAAAGGTCAAAGTAGTCAAAGTGGTTTAAGATATTTTAGAAGGTAAATAATAAAGTGAAGTGATGAGTGTACTATAATTCAAAGTTAATAAAAAATAAATTATTTAAATAATAAAGTTAATGGAGAAATTAGAAGTGGTTTAACCCTAAAATAAGGAAAGTGGGTTAAGATGGTTAAAAGGTAACCCGTTGAGGAAACTACATAAAATTATAAATAAGAGGAAATGATATCTCATTTTAATCACACTTGATAATATTGAATATATTTAGGTTACTAAGGTAACCAAAGGATATCTAAGCCGAATTTTAGAGGGAAGGTGAAGGAAAGAAGGCCAAAATTCAAAAGATGATAAATTCTTTTGATGATGTTTTCTAAGGTATGTTATTTACAAGTCATTTCACCATTTTCACAATATTTTTTTTTATAGAATGCTTTAGACCATAAAATTGGGAGGCCATTGAGGAAACATATCAAAGTATCTATGGTACAAATTTTAGCTTTTGGGTCCTTGTATACTTGGAGTTACACTATGTGGAAAATAGGGTTTGTGGCTAGTCCTGAAACTAGTCTAAAACAAGTGTTTCGGGTAAAAACATCATAACTTATTCATAACAGATCCAAATTCAGTAAGACAAATTGTGTTGGTTAGATTACATTATTTATTATTCCATGTACAATTTTTAGATAAATACAACAAATCTTTTGTGCGGGTCAAGCTCTACAAGTTTTCTCTCTAGAATAATACAAAATTCAACAAGGTATGCCATTTTTTCTATAACTCCTTTTCTGAGTGGTTCCAAGTAGTGACACCTAAATGAATTGCATAAAACACACTAAAGAATATTGTGTACTATTTTTATATCTTTATTCATTCCAGGTACATAGTTATGATTATTTCAAGTTAGGGTTGTTAACTAATCCAAAAATAGTCATGTGAGACTAAAGTAAAGTTTGATGAAAATGCTAGTCTCTTGTTGTTAAAGTTAATGAAGGTTTGTAGGTATGTGATCATATACACCAGGTCTATTACAGAGTTATAAATCATATTTGGATAATGAAATTGATGAGGTATTTTGGTTGAGTTACATGGTGGGTACATGGTTGAGACAAGTAGTTGATGAGTTGGCACATACATGAGGTGTATATTTGAGGATGTTGGTACATCTTGATGATTCATAGTTTATGTGTATTTGATACATGATTGATACATACTTGGTACATGGTTGGAGGCACTTTTAGTAGTATTTTTGACACATGGTTTATGGATGATGTAGCATACTTGTCATGGTATATTATTATAAGAACATATTGATATTGGTGATGATTATGAGTTGTTGTGTTATGCTTGGTTGATGCACATATTCGAGAGTTGTCTTGGTGATTTTTCTTGGTGATTAGATATGACTTGATTGATAAGATTGATGATATAGGTTGGTGTGATAGGTTTTTTTGACAAGTTATTCTGAAAGGTTATTTGTACAGGTTTCTTGCATGGTTGATGCACTTGTTCATGGTACAGGATGAGGTATAAGTTGGCGCATGGTTGATGAACTTTTTTATGGTATAGGTTGATTATAGGTTATTTGGTGCAAGTTGGTGCATGCTTGATGCACTTGTTTATGGTACAGGTTGAGGTACATGTTGATGCATGGTTGATGCATGGTTCAGGTTATTGGTACAGGTTGTTTGGTGCATGCTGATTAGTACAGATTTACAGTAGTATATCTCACAGTGATAGTGTGACAATGGTTTGATCATTATACTTATACATCAAGGTTGTTGGATGGGAAAACAAAAGGTGGTTGTAGCCACCTTTCGATTGTAGCCAGAGAACATAGGGGGTTGTAGCCTCCTTCCAATTGTAGTCAGAGAATTTGGGAGTTGGAGCTTCTCTCAGGTTGTAGACTGAGAAACTAGGGGCTTGGAGCCTCCTTCCAGTTCCAGCTGGAAAAAAAGGAAGTTGGTGCTTCCAATGAATGTAATTCTTAAAGACATATAAGAAAAATAATTCTGTGGGTTTCTGCCGCTTTGGGTTTCCACGTAAAACACTGGTGTACTATGTATATGTGTGATTTCTCATTTGTTCATTGTTTGTTTACTCTGCAACTATTGAATGATAATGATACATTGATATAACACTTTCATTTTATGGTGAAAAATGATTCAATTGCTCTATTACGGATTCACCCCCCCTCTTAGCAATCCAACAGGTATATGAGAAGGTAGTCTCAAGTAGTATCAGTGTGACCTACCATTAATTTTAACATTCATGCATTTACTCTTGATATTATTATGGGTATTATGATTATCCTTATAGTAGTCTAAGGGTGACTCCTGGTGCTAACATGCATAATAACATACTCAAATAGGAAATTCTTCAATTGCATAACCCACCATGCCCTATGGCACAATGGTTGGGGATTTGGAGTATTAAGTGGGAGGTTGTGGGTTTGAATCCCACAAACCTCTCCCTTTGACACACATATAAATTTGATTTGGATTTTGGCCCGGCCTCATGGGGAAATTTTTATCCCCAATCTAACTTCGACAAATGGAGAGAGACACATCATCAACCAAGCCTCTCCAACACCATGTCAATGCCTAGTCAACCTACTCCTACCACTTGGCGCTCTGTGATCCTTCCATGTCATTGTACGCCTTGTCATGTGCCACCATTTCAGTGATTCCACATCACCCATACGGATTGTATGGATGCCATGTGGCATTTCCAGACTAGTCCAACTAGATGCCAAATTAGTCGAAACTAAGTGACATGTGGAAGCCTCTTGTACTACCGCATCATCATGATGATGTCATCATGATGCCACCCTATTCCATGTCAATTATATGGATGGTAATGTAGATTGTATGAACTTCCACATGTAACTCCATGATTAGTCCACATGTGTTCAGTCATGCCATGTCAGCCTTCCATGTCACTATACAGAGGAAACGTGGAACCCTTTCAGTGGTGCCAAATCAACATAACGTTTTGTATGGATAGGCCACATGATAACCTATGGTCCTGCCATGTGGCAGCCCCATTTTTCCTTTTCCCCTATTTTTTCTAAACTTCGTAGAGTAATATCTCCGTCATATGACGTATGTTTGAGGATATTCATGTAGAAATTATTACTCCAACACCTAGGTACTTTTTTATGTAGTGATTTCGTTATTGCAATCAGATTAGTAGCTCACAAAAAAAAAATACACTACTGAAATATTCAACTCAATATCATGTAGTGGAAGCATAAACAAGAAAAAATCAAGCACACATAAACACCTTAATTTTTGGGTAAATACCCTTGGAAAAACCTTCGAGGGAAAACCAGTGCTAAGAATGATTTTATTATGATAAAATCAGAGCACCTGTAATAGGGATAATGGACCACTAAGAGAAATACAATTGTATAATAACCTGGCAAGGGCTGACATGTCGTACAATAATCTTGGAACACTTTTCTAGGCATACACGACTATCTCTTCTATGACCTGAGAATATTTGTGAATTTCCCCACTCTAACCCACATATGTCTACGACTGTCTCCTATGTGACCCACAAATGTGTACGGAAAAACTATACAAAAATATTTGTATGCTCTAGCACTCCCCTGTGGCTTCCTTTTGTTGAAACCCACATGTGTATGCCTCTATTATCTCTTCTCCTTGACATGTATGATCTCTATATGAAGGAACTTCTTCACCTATCCAATATCTTTAACCACAATCCTTCATGATCCAATACTATGTGTCAACTCCCTCAACATCTTTCAAGTGTCTTTCTCTTTCACCCTAGCCTTGATTTTATAATCGTGAGTTACAATATATTTTTAATCTCAAAAGTGATCTATGGTTGAGATTACTTCTCACATTCACTTTTAGATATAGATTACAGGTTTCGTGCTAAGTACTTTTAGCATGTCTCATAAATAACTCAATTAACTAATTACATAATTAATTAATAAAAGAAATT
Organism: Picea engelmannii; assembly: GCA_009831015.1. NCBI lineage: Eukaryota > Viridiplantae > Streptophyta > Pinopsida > Pinales > Pinaceae > Picea > Picea engelmannii. The sequence goes on from ML781340.1 coordinate 1,015,260, forward strand.
TACTTTAATAATTCCTTTAGCTAAAGTAGATTCAAGAGTAAAAGGATTTGGATGATTTCAACACATTTAGACACATAAACCTGTGTGTAAATACATGTCTGATGCTACCACTAACATCAAAACTCCCTCTTAGAGAGGAAGGTATTATGCACCACTCCAAATCTATCTCTGAAGAATATAAACTTTCCTTTCTCCAAGGGCTTGGTTAAAATATCTACAACCTGCTCATCTATGGAAATATACTAAAGCTTCACTACTCCTTTCTGGATACCATCCCGAATGAAGTGAGATGTGATCTCAATATGCTTGGACCTATCACAGAATATTAGATTCTAAGAGAGTTTGATACAACTATGATTATCCAGGTATATCACCATATGCTCCAACTCCTAACAAAATAAACTTGTAAGCAATTTGTGCATCCAAATGGATTCACAACTATCCTTAATCATTTCCATATACTCTACCTCTACTAAACTATGTGCCAAAAAATTATGCTTCTTGATGAACCAAGTGATAATTGTTGATCCCAAGATGAAGCAACACTGTGAGGTTCTATTTATGTGTACTTCACTTCCTTCCCAATCCAAGTTTGTATATCCCTACAACTCTACTCCATCTCCTCTAAATTATCTCAATCCATACTCCACTATACCTCTCAAGTACCTAAGCACATGATTTGTTGTGATCCAATGAACTTGCCTTAGCTTTACCATGAACTGACTCAAGGTGTTAAAAAAAAATATATATATATATTTGGTTTGGTTTTGACCAAATACATCAAGGACCCTACCACTTGCATGTCTATCCTGGGATCCACCAACTATAAATATGAAGTGTTAATATTCTTCATATTGGTAATCATAGGTGTAGCCATTAGTTAACAATACTCCATCCTATATCTCCTCAATATCTCTACTGCATACTTCCCTTGTCTAAGGAATATCTCTCTCGATAGATGCCATACCTCTAACCCAAAGAAATAAGGAATCAAGTCAATTCCCTTCATCTTGAACTCATTAGCCAAATATACTTTCCACCCTGAAATAAGCTCCTCTGAACCTGTGAGAAATAAACCATCAATGTACATAACCAATATGAGAGGATCATCTCCAACATGTGTGAAGTACAAGTTAGGATACACCTCACTCTTGGTAAATCACATACTCTACAAGTATCCATCAATCCTAGAATACCATGCCCTGGGTGCCTGTTTGAGTCCATACAAGACTTTCCTAAGCCTACACACATGCGACTCTGTCCCATGTACCTCAAAGCCTTAATGTTTTTGTATGTTTACTTCCTCCTCAATGATCTCATTTAAGAACATTGTTTTCACATCCATATGATGTATCCTCCACTTCATAACTGAAGCAATAGAATTAACAGCTCGAATAGAAGCATGCCTGGCAACTAGAGAAAATGTCTCCTCGTAGTATACTCCCTGTTTCTGGGAGAACCCTCTCACCACAAACCTTGCCTTGAACTTATCTATGATACCATCTACAACATGCTTGATATTATAGAGCCACCTAGAACTCACAACTAACTTCCCCTCCAGTATAAACACTATGTGATGCAAATGCCTCTAGCCCCCCCTAGCTAGCGTTCCAACCTCCTAGTCCTTGGATATCTCACAAGAGATGAACTAGATATCAGATCCCTTATGGATCCTCTCTTATGCACACATGCCATTTTACTTTACTTCTGAGAAGGTGCACACATAACCCATTGTGTGCTTTAGACTAAGCCCCTTTTTTCCTCTAAATTAAACCACAGGCACTAGCCCCTTCATCCCTAGCAGAATGTCATATGACGTCGAGAAAGAACCGAGCACTTAGCTGAAAGGCGCTATTCAAAGATCCAGGACTCCAATGCTCTATAGGATTCACCAAAATTCACACTGAAATCACCCGGAGTGGTTACCGCTCTAACTCGGTCATAAAGGTGACATGACTGGAAGTTGTGGGTATTACCTTATCCTTCCACTTCCCAACTTATCCATGGCCAAATATGAATTGTCCCAGATCATATGAATGATGTTTTGATATGGAATTCCTAGATCAACGGTCCTCGAGAATTTATGATTCCTTTTCTCTCTGCACTCTCTTTTAATCCAACAGCTGACGGGGATTCCCCTTCATGATCTATGGTGGATATATACTCTAGGAATTCAGGACTCCGAGCTTCAGAGCTTCCTTAACTCCAAAAAACACCTCTAATACATTCAAACATTGAACCATAATCTACGACTCTCGCTCCTCCTACAGCCAATGATCATGATTATCTTTGGATTTCAGAGCTTCATGGATTTGACCACTCTGCAAGAACTGCCTCCAAAATCTCCGAGATAGCCAAAATTCCAAAGGGATTAACGATCAATGAGCCCCACTTGACTTCAAATCTATGGCCAAGATTAATTTAGGACTTTAGGCTTCAGAGTTTTTCTGTTCTCCAACAACAATACCTCTCGGAGTTTTGAATCTATGAATCGTTAGATCTAACCTCATGCTCTTTTGTGCTCAGATCCAATGACTTGGATATGATATCCTTTATTGTGTTCTCTCCTCTAGCCTAGGTTTGATCCAACAACCCATATATGTTTCCACAGACAATCCAACGACTGTTGTAGCTTCTTCTTCTTCACAACTTCATTTCCCTTCAACAAGGAATTTTCTCAAGTTTTCAAAGGCTTGGCCTTTGTCTTCTATTCCCTGTAAGACCAAATTATTGGTCTATTCTTGCGTTCTACAAAATGTTATCCCTCCTGATATTTTTTACTTGGAATGAAGTATGGGCGAACACCTTGTGCTTCTCCTTCATTATGGAACTTTAGAAATTTCTCATCCTCTGCACTCCTAGCATAGTCTATGTGCACACTTGCAATATCTCTCCCGATATTTGAACTCCTCAACTTCAAAGGGGATCAACCCTCTTTTCTTCCAAATGACTTATTGTTCCCTCCTGGAACTCTCATGGAACTTTTTCCTCTTCCTCCTAAGCTTTACCAGTAATTTAAAAAGTGTTGGCTTCATTCACTCCTTGCTCTCTCTCTCTCTCTCTCTCTCTCTC
>ML781340.1:1018713-1087852 GCA_009831015.1 Picea engelmannii
TCTCTCTCTCTCGTCTTGGACTTTATAGACTCACCAACACACTCCTTATGCTTACTCTATGCAGACTTTCGCTATCCCTTTCAAGCTCAACCTTCTGTAATTATACATGTGTACACTCTTTTCCCTAGCCTTCCCTTGATCTTTTACACTACTCTGAGTGTATGCACACTCCTTGTGCTCGATTTATGTAGACTTGAATTGGCCTCTCGATATATACATACTACCCAAACTCACATAAACAAGGAATTCAAATGTTCAACCAAGAGAAACATACATGTATTCATGGAATTCATGAACATATAGTAAACATTCAAAACACAAACTCTCAACCACACAGATAATACACACAAAGATAAATATGAAGGGAAATATTATCCTCTATTAAATATGAATTATTTACAATGTCTACAACGGTTACAGGACTGGACTGCAATAGAGTCTCAGTTTTTCTCTCCTCTCCATAATTCTCCTAATCTATCTCTCTTGAGAACTATTCTCCTTACACTATCATTCTTCTCCTAATTCACTCTACTACCCTCAGTACAATTGATATTTTTACAAAGGAGGGGCTTCTTGAGCCTTCCTCACCTAAATGAATTAAATTACATTTAATTTACATCAACTCCAGATCATATCTCTATTCATCTATTTGTGATCCATTAAAGGTGACTTACACTATCCTTATAGAAATGCAATGGCTCTTCCTTCCTCAATCCTTACATAATTAATTTACATTACATGAGAAATTTAAAACAAAATGAGAAGGCAAGAGATTCTCTCTCCTTGGGATCTTCTCCCTCCTAGTGCGTTGTTGTGTTGGTTGCTGACGTGTTTCTGAGTAGGAGTGATGCTCCTACATCAATATGTCCCAAAACTTATTCCTCATAATAGAGGTTTACTCCTCTCCCATGGAATCCCTCCATACTTAATGATCTATTGCTTCCTAAAAAATGGAAGCCTCAACATCAATGATGCTACTCATAAGTGCCATATAGTTCATAAACTTCTTCATAGGCCTACACTCTCTGAACACACTCCTAGGTGCCTCACCATCAACCTTCAATGTATGTACTAGCCATATCGGTCTCATGACATCATTGGAAGGGGATAAATCCTCCTCTCCATATGAAGTTTGAACTAATGATTGTTGCTCATCCTTCAGGGCATGTTTTCCTCTATTGGTTACTCATGAGTACTCCTAGATTTTAAGTTCTCCTCGAACTTCACATATCTTCTCACAAATGTTTTCCTCTACACCAGAATAAAGATCTTGTAAGTCTTTTAGGTCTCACTATACCCCACAAATATACCCTTTTGTCCTGAATGCTCCATCTTCGTCCTCTTATCCACTGGCATGTGGATGTAAGATGGAAAATCAAATATCCTCAAATGTCCTCTGAGAATGCCTCCTTTGGAATCTTGTCCCACAATATCATATGAGGACTCCTATTCTTCACATACATTGTTCTATTACAAGACTCTACCCATAAAAACATACGCAACTCCCGATCATGTTTCATAGCCTTGGAAGAACTTATGATGGACCGATTCTTTCTCTCCACAACCCCATTCTATTGAGGGTTGTATGAGATTGTCATCTCCCTATGGATCCCTTCCTCCTTGCATAAATCCTTGAAATAATTGGAGGTGTATTGTCTCATCTCACCTCAATACCTTAATATTTATCCATGTCCGACTCTCTACCTGAGCCCTGAACTATCTGAACTAGGTGAAGACCTCATCCTTTCTCTTCATAAAGAAGATCCATGTTTTCCTGGAAAAATCATCAATAAAAGTTGCATATTATGATGATCATTGTAATGATGCTACTAACATTGACCCACTCACATATGAATGGATAATATATGAGATCCCCTTAGACCTACTCTTTCTTCTTGGAAAATCAACCTTGAAATTATTTCCAAGTGAACACCCTCTGCACACTCCTTGTAGCTCAATATTGAACTCTGGAAGAACTCTAACAATATCCCTCAGAATTGTAAATTCCATGTAGTGTAGGTGTCCCAACCTCTTGTTCCACAATTGACATAGGTTTTCACTATTGTGTACCAAATCATGAACATGCTTTCTCTATAGCCTGTATAAATTTTCCTCTCTAACCCCAACGACCACTACGTTTTTCGGGCTATATTTGTATGGATGTATGAGTACTTTACCTCTCTGAAAATTGATGGAAAAACCCCTGTCCTCCATAGATGAGATTGAAAGAAATTTTTTCTTCAAACCTTGTACATAAAGCACATCATGGGCATCTAAAAACCCTCTTGAATCAAGCTTAAACATAACTATTTCCTCTACCTTCACTGCATACCTAGCATCATCACCAAGCTCCACATGAACCTTTGTGTCCTTCTCCATAAAAATTCTAAATATCTCTCATACGTCTATCATATGACGAGATGCACCACTATCCAAGAACCAAGCACTCCTTGTTTTTGTTCTAATAGAAAGGGAAGAAATCATTGAGTAATCCTTCTCAAACTTTGCTACAAACTCATCAAGCTATGTTTCTATTGATGTTGTTGTATGCATTTTTCCATTACCCTTCTTGTTCTTCTCTAGACACTAAGATGCATAATTCCCATTCTTATGACATGAGAATTACTTGATTTTACTCAATTCTATCATCTTCCCTAGTTGTGATGATCCTCCATGATCGTTAACCTTCTTACTAGAACTCTTTCCTTTTCCCTTCCTTGTATTACTAAAAAGGGACAAGTTCTCTTCACTAACAACCTACTTGTTTCTGTTAGACTCTTCTCAAGTCTCTTCATATATGCAATCATCCCAAAGTCTTTTTCAATATGGGATATTCTTTCAAGAACAAACTCCTTTGAAAAATGGTCCCCATGGATTGTGAAGATTGTTTAATGCCATGTTAACAAGATCTGCATCATATGTTTTCTCCCCTATGGATGCAAGTTCATCATGCACCTGTGTGATCCTCATGATATTTTTGATAACATTATCTAATATAGACATCTGAACCGATATGATTTTATTCTTTAAGATCGTCTTCTTATTCATGTTATTGCTTTGGAATAAAATTACCAAGGCATCAAACATCTATTTGGTCGTCTTCTTCTCATTTAGGTAAGGGATTATATGATCCTTCATATAATCTAGGAGGAATCATTCTTATTTTATCTCCTTCTTATTTTGTTCATCTAAATATGTCGGATCTGGCGGTCGAGTAACTACTTTATCCACTATCTCCCAAAGGTCATACTCCTTCAACGCCAAAGTAGCTCTCTCTTTCCACGATAGGAAGTTGATTGCTCCATATAATCTATCTTCAACTCTCAATGGTGCTAATTCCATCCTTAAGACCTGATAAATTGCCTTGGAAATAACTTGTTGTTGGAAAAAGACCCTTGTACTGATCTAGCTTCCTTTCATAGCATGTTCTCTGATACCATGTATAAATTCTTACTCCAACACCTAGGTTTATTATGTATTGATTTCCTTACTATAATCAACTTAGCAGATCACAAAACAAAAATACACTACTGAAATAATCAACTCAATATCACGTAGAGGAAGCATAAATAAGGAAACCAAATCAAGGACACATGAACACCAAAATTTTTGGGTAAATACCCATGGAAAATCCAGAGGGAAAACTAGTGCTAAGAATGATTTTATTATGCTAAAATTAGGGCTCTTGTAACATGGATAGTGGCCCACTGAGAGATATATAGTTGTATACTAACCTGGAAAGGTCCGACCTATTGTACAATCAATTATGAAACACTTTTCTAAGAATTTACAACTATCTCTTATGTGACTGGTGGATATCTGAGACTTTACCCACTGTGACCTATGGATGTCCATGATTGTCTCCTATCTGGCCCTCAGATGTGTATGGAAAACCTGTATGGAAATATTTGTATGCTCCAACACTCTCCTATGGCTTCCTTTTGTCGAAACCCAATTGTGTATGCCTCTCTTCTCTCTTCTCCTTGACCTGTATGATCTATTGATGAAGGTCCTTCTTCACCTATCCAATATCTTGAACCACAATCCTTCATGATCCAATACTCTATGTCGACTCCCTAAACACTTGTCAAGTGTCTTTCTCCTTCACCATATGCTTGCTTTTATAATCATGAGTTACAATCTATTTCTAATCTCAAAAGTGATCTATGGTTGAGATTACTTCTCACACTCACTTTTAGATTTAGATTACATGTTGCATGCTAAGTACTTTTATCATGTCTCATAAATAAATCAATTAACTAATTACATAATCCATTAATAAAATCAGTTTAATTTCATAATTTCTTTAACTAAAGTAAATTCAAGAGTATAAGGCTTCGAAAAATTTCCACACATCTAGACAGATAGACCTATGTGGAAATACCTGTCTAATGCTACCACTAACATCAACAATTTACGCATCATTGGAAGTCTCTCACTTACGCCTATGCAACAATGCCATCTTCTTTAGCATTTGAGATTGTTTGTTTTGGAGTGATCATAGATCCTCCTGGATCAATAGTAGAGGGGTACATAGTATATGATTTGTTCTATTATGTCAGTGAGTACATGATGCAAGAGAATCTCCCACATCAAGAGAGCCAGCACGGAAGCCAAAGCACAACTAGACAAGCGGCAACACAAATTTTGAAAATCACCTTGGAAGTTGTTGCGCGATCTTAAATGAAGCCATTAAGATGAAGCACACTTGTATATTGTAATCGTACCTTGAGCCATTAGCTCTCATCCTTAGTAGGTAGGAAGGCATTTAAGATAGTTAATGTAAAGTAGATAGAATTTAATTCTAGATTAGACAGTTGTAGAGCGTAAGAGGGAAACGGGATATAGACACCCTCATTGTGCATTTGTAACATTATCAGGGGAAGAAGAGCAAGAGCAAGCAGAGGATTGTGTAAGAACACCCATGTACAGACATTTGGATTAATAGAAAGAGATTGATTCAAATTCATGGTTTTGTGTTGTTCTCTGTGTATTGATGTTGAATGATATGCTCATGAATGTTTGCTTCCTGTTACACATTTGCTTTATATGTTGTGTATATGATTTCATGTTTGATTTTGAAGTCTGAAAGGGAGAAGGAATGAGTTTCAATTGTTTCTCAATCTGAGCCAGAGTTCCTGCAAGGAGTGCAGTCGAAGTGTCCTCAAGGAGTGCATTGACAGAGGGCTCAGATAGTTTATCTTTTGTTCTCATTCACCCACAAGTGAAGTTGGGCACAGGAGTCGTGCAAGGAGTGCACAGTCCGAGTGAAACTTCAGGGTTGTGAACCTGAGAGAAGCGTTTTAAGACTGTTGCTGCAGGTGTGCGCAGGGTCGAAGGGATTCAACAATTGGAAGTCATTGAATGACTGCCGCAAGGAGGGAATGCAAGGTTTTCTGAAGTACTCAGAGTTGGTAAAGCTCAGGAGGTATAGTACCTTCGAGTAATCACTAGGGGAAGCACAGGAAGTTTGTGTCGTGGAGTGTTTTAACTGGCGTTGCAAGTCTGCATGCAGGTGGAGAAGTTCCACGGAAGAACACTTATTCATTTCGTAGATCTCTCAAAGGAGGAAAGGACGGTCGGTATTCTCCGAGGAGGATTTGTGACATCCCGTGAGCCGTTGGATCTTGTAGAGGAGAAGGGGAGATACTGCAGGTATTTCCGAGAGGTTCAAATCTCAAGAGGGGCAGAGCCGTTGATCGGAGCCACAAGGGTCGTCGGATCTATACGTATATCGTGTGTCAGGGTTTCGTGGGTTGGAGCTCTGTAAATAGAGCAGTAGGTATTGTGATATCATGAAACAAGATATCCCGATAGGCCAAAGGACTGTATGGGACCACAGGAGTTAGTGGAGTGGATAGGTGGCACGACTTTCAGAATTTCAGAGGGGGAAGTGCCGAAAACATCGCATCAGAATTCGCGATACCGCGAACTCCGAAATGTCGATGGAGTCAAGGTGTTGAAAAGTCAACTCATGAGTGCATCAGAGATTCGGCGTATCGGGGTTTGGGAGTTAGTAAAGAAAATTTGTTGAGCATCATGAGTGGAGAAATCACGATAGAAGAAGTCCCGATAGGAGAGGGAAAAAAAGTTAGCGTTGACTAGTTGTCGGGTTTCGGGGATTCGAAATTCCGATTCTCGACCACAGACCTCGCGAAGTCACGAAGTCCGATCTCCCGATTTGTAAATAAGGGGGATCCCACGAAGATTTCTGTGGGTGCAGGTTTCCTGATAGGGAAATAGAAGAGCCTTAGAGTTCTTCGGGCCGTGAAGGAGAGGATCCTGTGAGCGAACGTGCTAGAGAGAGCGCGCCTGCGTCAGTTTGGTATCAAAGCCTAGAAATATTCTTTTCTTTCTATAGCAGAGAAAGAAGAATTCACCATGCCACCAAGGAGAAGGGACGTGTAGACACCCGATCCAGAGGATAGGGAAATGCCGAGAAGAAGAGGTAGGCAGATGACGGACCCAGCGATGGAAAGAGAGATGCATGATATACGAGCTAGACTCGAAGACATGGAGATAGCTCAAATATGCACAGTCGGTGCGGGGGATCTCAGTGATTCCGAAGACGAAGTTGAGGTTGAACGACAAGAAGAAGTTGCAGCTGAAGATCCATCAAACGAACGTTTGATCGGATCTATTGCCAGGATGGGTGAAAGAGAAAAGATGGACATTCCAGTTTACGAGGGAAACTTGGATGTAGAGGAGCTTCTAGACTAGATTAGAGCTCTAGACACATACTTCGACTATGAAGATGTCGAAGAAGACAAGAAAGTCAAGCATGTTGTCACACGCTTGAAAGGACATGCAACATTATGGTGGGATGAAGTACAAGCTGACAGACACTGCAAGGGTAAGCAAAAGATCAAGAGTTGGGATCAAATGATCGTGAAGATGAAGGCGAAATTCATCCTGAGAGATTATAAAATTACTCTATTCAGGAGGATGCAAAACCTAAGACAGAAGCTGATGACAGTGAAAGAATACACTGAGGAATTCTATAAACTGAACATCAGGGTAGGTCATCGGGTGAGCGATGATGAAAAAGTTGCCAGATACATGAATGGCCTGAGATATGATATTCAGGATGAGATGAGCATGGTAACCATCTGAACGGTGGAAGATGTTTATCAGATAGCTCTGAAAGCTGAAGAGAAGCTGAGCCAGAAACAGAGTCAAAGGGATCGAGGAAGAAGTCAGCCCAAAGGCAAATCGGTTTCCCAGGACAGATATCAGAATCCCAAGGAGGACTGGAAGAAACCTCAAGGTAAAGTTGAGAGAGGTGGGACCTTGCAGAGAGGACCATATGTTGAACAGAGAGGGCAGCATAATGAGCAGAGAGGAGATTATGCTGACAACAACATTTTTCCTCATACTAGAGGTAGAGGAAGAGGAAGAGGTGGAGTAATTACATGCTTCACGTGTGGAAAGAATGGGCACAAGTCTTACGAGTGTCAAGATAAAAATAAGGACACTGGAGAAGCTCACGTCTCCGAGGCGTAGAGGCGGGATGTTGAGGCAGAAGACGCTGAAGGCGGAAGATCGCTCATGATGTGGAAAGTCCTTTTGACACCTGAGAAGGAGGTGGAGAGTTCATTCCAAAGGACCAGACTTTTCAGGACTTCTTGCAAGACCAAGGACAGGGTATGCAAGGTCATTGTAGACAGTGGTAGCATGGATAATCTCGTTTCTACAGAGATGGTAGAGAAGCTGGAGCTGGGGACGACTGATCATCCAAGCCCATACAAAGTTTTGTGGCTACAGAAAGGACACCAGGTAACTTTCACTAAACAATGTTTAGTTGAGTTCAAGATAGGTGGATATAATGATAAAATATTATGTGATGTCATTCCTATGGACGTTTGTCATTTATTGCTGGGTAGACCATGGCAATATGACAAAAACTTGAATCATGATGGGCGAATGAACACATACACCCTGGAGAAGAATGGGAGGACACACATGTTGGTTCCGATAAAGGATAAGGAGGTGAATCCAGAAGTAAGAAACACTGTACTTCTCATGAGTGGGAAGGAACTTCTTAATGAGGTTAAGAAGAAGGAGGATCCATAGTTCATTGTGGTCAGAAAGCTGAGGATTGTTTTGACTAGAACAAGAGTGGATGATTTACCAGAGGAGGTCCAGGAACTGCTGGAAGAGTTCATTGACATCATAGTGGACGAATTAGCTCGTTTGTTGCCACCGATCAGAAGTGTGAGCCATCATATTGATCTCATACCAGGAGCCAGTTTGCCAAACAAAGCCACATACAGGTTGACGCCGCAAGAGAATGAAGAGGTTAAGAGGCAAGTCCAAGACTTGTTGGACAAAGGTTTGGTCAGGGAAAGCTTGAGTCCATGTGTTGTTCCAACAATACTCAGTCCGAAGAAAGATGGAGGTTGGAGGATGTGTACTGATTCAAGGGCGATTAATAAGATAACCATCAGGTACAGATTTCCATTGCCGAGGATGGATGATCTGATGGATTTCTTGAGTGGAGAAAAATATTTTTCAAAGATTGATTTGAAAAGCGGTTATCACCAGATCCGCATGAGAGAAGGTGATGAGTGGAAGACAACATTCAAGACTAACGAAGGGTTATATGAATGGATTTTTATGCCATTTGGCTTAAAAAATGCGCCGAGTACCTTTATGAGGTTGATGAACAGAGTCCTGAGGGAGTTCATTGGGAAATTTGTCATTGTGTATTTGGATGACATATTGGTTTACAGTAAGACAGTGGTAGAGCATCTGAATCATTTGGCTACAGTGATGCAGAAGTTACAGCAGGAGAAGTTGTTGATAAATATGAAGAAGTCCTCATTCATGAAGACAGAGCTCATTTACCTAGGTTTTGTTATTTCGGAAAATGAGTTGAGGATGGATACAGAAAAGGTGGAAGTAATCAAGAATTGACCATCACTGAGAAGTATTTTCGAGGTGAGAAGTTTTCACGGATTGGCTAGCTTCTACCAGAAGTTCATTAGGAATTTCAGTGGAATTAGCGCAACGATGATGGATACCATGAACAAAAGACACAAGTCTTTTCACTGGACTAAAGAGGCTCAGAAGATCTTCAATCTGTTGAAGAGGAAGATCACGGAATAATCAGTTTTGGTGTTGCCGGATTTTTGAAAGACATTTCAAGTGAAATGCGATGCAAGAAGATTTGCAATCGGGGCAGTCTTGAGTCAGGAAGACAGGCCGATAGCGTATTTCATTGAGAAGATGAATGAAACAAAGTTGAAATATTCCACTTATGATAAGGAAATTTATGCTATCATTCAGGCATTGAAGAAATGGAGGCATTACTTGATCCCGAAAGAGTTTGTTTTGTACAATGACAATCATGCACTGTAGTTTGTAACTCAACAGGAGAAGTTGAATCAGAAACATGTCAAATGGGTAGAGTATATGCATAATTTCACTTTTGTGATAAAACACATTTTTGGTACTGCTAACAAAGTTGTTGATGCTTTGAGCAGGAAGTGTTTGTTGTTGCAGGAGTTCAGAGTCAAAACGTTGGGTTTTGATGATCTCAGGGACATGTACGCTGATGATCCAGATTTTAAGGAAGCGTATGAAGCAGCTGAGAATACAATTCTCAGAGATAGAAGCCAGTGGATGGATTACATGATCCAAGAATGATTACTGTTTAGAGGTAATCAATTGTGTATTCTGAAATGCTCCATGAGGGAGAACCTGCTGAAGGAGAAACACAGTGGAGGATTGGCCAGACATTTCGGTCATGAAAAAACATTCGCGAAGCTGAATGAGTCATATTTTTGGCTGGGAATGCGAGCGGATGTCAAGATATTTGTGGATAGATGCAGAATTTGCCAGCATTCAAAGGGGAGGAAGCAGAATGCGGGATTTTATCAACCATTTCCCATACCGGGGAGGTCGTGGGATGCGATTAGCATGGATTTTGTATTGGGGTTGCCAAGAAAACAAAGAGGTTGCGATTCAATCTTTGTGGTGGTGGATAGATTTTCCAAGATGGCACACTTCATTCCATGTCAAAAGACCAACGATGCAACTCACATTGCGAACCTGTTTTTCAAGGAGGTCATTCGACTTCATGGGTTGCCGAAGAGTATAGTTTTGGATCGAGACACCAAATTCATAGGGCATTTTTGGAGGACGTTATGGAAGAAGATGAGAACTAACTTGGCATTTAGTTCAGCTTATCATCCCCAAATAGATAGACAGATGGAAGTAGTGAACAAAAGTCTGGGAGACTTGCTGAGAAGCTTAGTGACAGAACACCACAGCCAGTGGGACAACATATTACCACAGGCAGAGTTCACGTATAATGACTCAGTCAACCAGAGCACAGGGCAGAGTCCATTTCAGGTTGTTTATGGCATGCAGCCGAGGGGAATTTCTGAACTAAGGGATTCAGAACAGACTGCGACTAGGAGCGCTAGTGAAGAAGAATTTGCAGAGGCAATGAAATAACTTCACAACCAGGTGAAGGAGTTATTGTAGAATTCAAGCCAGGAATACAAGCGCAGAGCCAATCATCATAGAAGACAACTTTAGTTTGAGGTTGGTGATTTGGTTCTGGCACATTTGAGGAAAGAAATGTTCCCGAGAGGAACATATAATAAATTGAAGATGAAGAAAATCAGACCATGTAGGGTCTTGAAGAGATTTGGGGCAAACACTTATGAGATTAAATTACCCGATGGGATCGAAATTTCTCCGATATTCAATGTCTCAGATTTGTACCCATATAGAACTGGAGAAGCAAAGATTGGAATTGATCAACCAGTGATCTAGTGGATGAAACAGATGCCAGTTCCAGATAAACTGCAGATGGAATGCATACTGGATAAAAGAGTGAGCAAGAGGACCAGGTGAAAGCAATACTTTGAGTATCTGGTCAAATGGAAGAGACATCCAGTTGAAGATGCCAGCTGGGAGACCGAAGCAGAAATCCAGAACCATGGACAGACCGTGCAGGAGCTCATGGACAGGAGCCCATGAATTTTTTCAAGCCGAGGAGTATGATGCAGGAGCATCTCCCACATCAAGTGAGCTAGCGCGGAAGCCAAAGGACAGCTGGACGAGTGCCAGCACAAATTTTGAAAATCACCTTGGAAGTTGTTGCGCGATCTTAAATGAAGCCATTAAGATGAAGTGCACTTGTATATTGCAATCGGACCTTGAGCCATTAGCTCTCGTCCTTACTAGGTAGGAAGGCATTTAAGATAGTTAATGTAAAGTAGATAGAATTTAATTCTAGATTAGACAGTTGTAGAGCGCAAGAGGGAAACGGGATATAGACACCCTCCTTATGCATTTGTAACATTATCAGGGGAAGAAGAGCAAGAACAAGCAAAGGATTGTGTAAGAACACAAATGTATAGACATTTGGATTAATAGAAAGAGATTGATTCAAATTCATGGTTTTGTGTTGTTCTCTGTGTATTGATGCTGAATGATATGCTCATGAATGTTTGCTTCCTGTTACACATTTTCTTTATATGTTGTGTATATGATTTCATGTTTGATTTTGAAGTCTGAAAGGGAGAAGGAATGAGTTTCAATTGTTTCTCAATTTGAGCCAGAGTTCCTGCAAGGAGTGCAATCGAAGTGTCCTCAAGGAGTGCATTGACAGAGGGCTCAGATAGTTTAGCTTTTGTTCTCATTCACCCACAAGTGCAGTTGGGCATAGGAGATATGCAAGGAGTGCACAGTCCGAGTGAAACTTTAGGGTTGCGAACCTGAGAGAACCATTTTAAGACTGTTGTTGCAAGTGTGCGCAGGGTCGAAGGGATTCAACACTTGGAAGTTGTTGAATGACTGCTGCAAGGAGTGCGTGCAAGGTTTTCTGAAGTACTCAGAGTTGGTAAAGCTCAGGAGGTATAGGACCTTCGATTAATCACCAGGGGAAGCACAGGAAGTTTGTGCCATGGAGTGTTTTAACTGGCGTTGCAAGTTTGTGCGCAGGTGGACGAGTTCCACGGAGGAACACTTAGTCGTTTCGCAGATCTCTCAAAGGAGGAAAGGACGGTCGATATTCTCCGAGGAGGATTCACGACATCTCGTGAGCCGTTGAATCTCGCAGAGGAGAAGGGGAGATACTGCAGGTATTTTCGAGAGGTTCAAAGCTCAGGAGGGGCAGGGCCATTGATCAGAGCCACAAGGGTCGTCGGATCTATACGTATATTATGTGTCGTGGTTTCGTGGGTTGGAACTCCGTAAACAGAGCAGTAGGTATCGCGATATCATGAAACGTGATATCCCGATAGGCGAAAGGACAGTGTGGGCCACAGGAGTTAGTGGAGTGGACAGGTGGCACAAGTTTCAGAATTTCGAAGGGGGAAGTGCCGAAAACATTGCATCAGGATTCGCGATACCGCGAACTCCGAAATTCCGATGGAGTGAAGGCGTTGAAAAGTCAACTCGCAAGCGCATCAGAGATTCAGCATATCAAGGTTTGGGAGTCAGTAAAGCAAAGTTGTTGAGCATCGCGAGTGGTGAAATTGCGATAGAAGAAGTCCCGATAGAAGAGGGAAAAAAAAGTCAGCGTTGACCAGTTGTCGGGTTTCGGGGATTCGAAAGTCTGATTCTCGACCACAGACCTCGCAAAGTCACGAAGTCCGATCTCCCGATTTGTAAAGAAGGGGGATCCCACGAAGATTTTTGTGGGTGCAGGTTTCCTGATAGGGAAATAAAAGAGCCTTAGAGTTCTTCGGGGCATGAAGGAGAGGATCCTGTGAGCGGACGTGCCAGAGAGAGCGTGCCTACGTCAGTACATTAGGAAAATTGATGACACAAAAGGGGCAATCATTTGGAACGACCATCGTGATGAGGACAAAAGGGAAGGGGAACAACCCTAAACGAACTGAAAAAGGTGCTTGATAAAGAGTAAGTCAATTATATTTTGTCAATTTACGACAGAGAAATTTTTTACATTGAATATGATAATATATATTTCATTCCATTCTATTTGTTTTGAAATTTTTTATACATCAACAAATTTATGAATTTTGATGCCATCAATAAATTTGGTTTTTAATTTGATAATATATATTTTATCTCATGCTATTCGTTTTGAATATTTGTATACATTAGTGAATTTTGAAATGGATGCCATCAATAAATTCGTTCTTTACAAGGAAGAGGAATAGTGTCCATGGGTCACGTTGTATGAAGATAAAATAAGGAAATGGGATAGTAACAAGAAATAATTTAGATGGTTGAATGGTAGAATCATGCCTTATCCTCATCATTTAAAAGAAAATATGCCAAAAATACATCCCAACAGTTGGGTGGTTGACCAAATACAAGAGATATATGCGGTGTTCGGTCATAACCCACATGGAGAAGATATGGATGCACTAAACATAGGGATCAGGTGCAACAAATCTATAATAAGCTCTCTAAGTACCACTTTCCATTTATAATATTACAGATTTCAATTGTAATGTGTATTATGTTCTAATTATTTCTTTGGTTATTAGACATATGACACCACCATTTGTTCACATGTTTACAGGTGAATTTATTCCCATCTATCTAGGAATAGGGACATAATTTTAGCACTAAGTATTCTAATGAAGGACACATGACACAATATTGTGGAGTGGAGGTCGATTTTGACCAATCTAGCCATGTTAACCACCATGATGAAAACCTGATAGAGGGGAAGTTAGGTTACATTGGAAAGATACAAGATATCATGCAAGTGGACTTCTCATCATTCCAATATGTTATTTTTTGTTGCAAGTGGTGGGATAGCTTCGACCGAAGAAATTTAAATGAATATCGTGATAGTGGGATAATATGTATAAACTATAAAAAAATGTGGGTTGAAAGTAAGGAGCCTTATATTTTCCCAAATCATTGCAACTAAGTTGTGTTTTACCTAGATGCGTTGGATGGTGATTGGTGCTTCATACCGATAAATGATCTGAAATCTAAACATGTTTTTGATAACAACAATGTTACAATGCCAACCAAGGAACATAATCAGGTGATGGCAACGAAAATTGGTTTGATGTAAATGATTTGTTTGGATATTTATATTGTGGATGTGTCATTTTATCATGGGTACCAGTAGTGGACACTTATGTTTTTTTTTTCCTTCATTTTATAATTATGTTGTATATGTAAAGTTAACAACCATTTACAACCACAATATTGAAAATACATTAAATAGACATACACGCATATGATTTGGCATTGATATATTTTCATTGTCATATTTATTGTTTATTTTAGCAAATTTAAGTTGTATTTTATTAAAATATGTTTATGTTAACCATTGAATTACTAAGAATTAATTGATACATCAAAAATTTGGTGGAGTACAATAGTAAATATTTATTTTAAATTATAGTTTATTTAACTAAAAATAAATATATTAAAAAATACTCAAACCTGAGGAGCACAGGGAGCAAAAGGGGGACGATCAGACGAACAAGCCTGCGACAGAAACCTGGGCAGAGGACCTCGGTGCCGCGTGGCTGGTCTTTTCGCCAGGTGTTTAGCTCTCTGATGATATCCTAGGCTAGGTGGCTTTTATTTTTGTCTTGCTTATTTTATAATTCAGCAACTGTCTAAGACTGATGACTCGGAAGCTGACTGGACTGGTTTCCCCTCTGTTGGGGCGGTCCAGTAACTACAGCTGGTTATTTTTTGTAATTTTGGAACCTTTGTTCAGCCATAGCAGGCACCACACTTAATATAACTTTCTTATTTACAAAAAAAAAAAAAAAATACTCAAACCTAAACAAAATTGTTGTTTGAGAAAATCAAAATTCAAATAAATATATGCTTACTTTGATGGAACTTCTAAGGACAATTCCTACAAAATAACTTTGTTCAACATCTACAATACTTGTGTTTTACTTGGCATTACCAACTTTGATGGCATTCTCCACCTTAACTACTGAAACTATCATGGTCTTCACCTACTCCACTACATCCTTTAGTTTTATAATAATATAAACTTATATTAATAATCATTTTCACATTCTCCTTGAAATAAGTGTCAATATAGGAAGGACATGAAAATTCTAAAATATTTTTTTTCTAGACCCCAATCAAAATTAAATAAAATTTTAATGATCTATAAATATCTAAAAGTATAGAATCCTTTCTAGGCACTTTCCCTCATTTCGAGGATGGTACCTGAGGTAAACCAGATTTTGTAGAAATACGAGGATTTTTTTATAGCATGCTCATTTTAAGAGCTCAACATGTCACTTGCGAGAATAGAACTTGGTTGGGTGAGAAAACATCCCTCATCAAAAACTACTTGAGATAAACCCAATTGACAGATCAAAATGTATTATTATTCTCTATATTTATTATTTTAAATTTAATTGAATAAATTTCATATATTATAATAGTTGGATAATATAAATTAATAAAATCTTTGGAAAAAATAAATATTAATAAAATATTATTGACGAAAACCACCTTCCCTCCAAAGGGCTACTTGACCTCTCGGTCTTGGATCGTTTGAAATTGTGAGTCAGAAAGCAGTTAACCCACACACACAGGTCTCTCCTTGAGTGACCACGGCTGTGACTGTGAATCTACTTCCTTCGCAGTTCAAACTTTAGGGATATTCTGATCCTTTCCTCACTTCTTCCCAAAGCACTCTTCTCTGGGTTCCCGAACTCTCGCCACGCGTCTCCTTAGATTCACCATCCCCACAATGGTTCATACTTCGTGACCCCGTAAAACTCTAGGCCTTTCACTCACAACCTCCAATCTCTCGATTTCTGAATTCCTTAAACCGTTCCGACGTACTCTCTATTGATCAATGGTTGATATTGAATTGTGACTTCATACTTCATGATTTCACTTTTTCCAAGTCTTAGAACTTGCCAAACCTCTAAGGTACCAAAATACTTCACGGTTCTCCTCCTCGTTGTTTTACCAGATCTGATAGTTTGGAACTGTTCATCTTCCTTTGAGAACGAATCTCATTCACTGGATTTCGATGAAGGCTCCAAGGACTCCTTCCCTTGGATATTCCTATCGCTCTCCCTCCTGAGGTTTCCTTCTTTGATTTTTTCCTCTTAACAATATCTTCGAAACTTAGTCAAGAATTCATGGCCTATGCACACCTTGCAACAGACTCTACTCCACACCCACTTTCCTGTGAATGACTTTGCACTTCTTGCGACCATTCTGCAACCACTTCTATCTCTCGTGACTGAACCACGCTATCCCTCTTGATATTTTGAGTCTAAAACTCTATCCTGCACTGCTTGCGATGTCAATGCAATCCTTGCATATGTATAAGTTTCACTAGCTCTTATGAGATTTCGAGTCAAAACAGACTCGGTCATGCACTCCTTGCGGACAATATGCACACATTGCACTCGCTCAATGAAAATAAATGATTGAAACTTATATACTCCTCACAATGACTCATACATTCAACAAAGAAAATGCAGTCATGGATTCAAGAACATAAATAACAAAGAATTGAAAAATAACAGATCTCTACCATTCATTCAGATAGACACATACTCATACACACATTTGGGACAATATACTTTTGTTATATTCATCAAACTGAAACTTGCATACATTCATACAACATTTCTCTACATCTCTCATCTCTTAGCTTACGATGGAAATCTACCCACTAGATTTTAGTTGCGACAACATTTATCATCTATCAACAACTACAACCATTAACAACCTCTACTAGACAATATTACAAAGATTTATACAAGGGGAATCTCTTGAGTATTTCCCTCCAACTACTCTACGTTATCTTAATGGAATTGAATGGTATCAACTACTTATCACTTATTACAATAAATATCGAATCAAACAGATAAGAGTGCAAGCTCCAAATCTGTACTGCAATCTGATTCATAAAACAATTACAGTCCCCCATCAATCTTTTGTGATTCTTTAGCCTCCGATCATTTAATACATTCATAACTCAAAATACTTTGTCAGATATCACATTAATACATTGATAAGTTTGAAATTAAAAATATTTCAAAATGTGCATTAGTGCACCGATTTGTCCTCCACGCTTGTGATTTGCTGGCGAAGCTCCTGCATCATACTCCCTTGGCTGAAAAATTCATGGACTCATGTCCATGAGCTCCTGCACCAATCTTCCATGCTTCTGTATCACTTCTTCACCAACCCAATTGGCATCTTCTTTTTGTCATCCTTTCGATTTCACCAAGTATTCAAATTATGTCTTCCTTCTGGTCTTCTTACCAACTCGTCGATGTATGATCCTCTCCATCTGCAGCTTCTTTGTTATAGGCATATTTTTCTCCCACTAGATATTCCTTTGATATTCTGATCCTTCATATTTTCCCTCTCTATAAGGATAGAAATCTACAATGTTAAATATGGGTGATATTCCCACATCTTCCAACAACTTTAATTCATAAGCATTCTCACCAAATCTCCTCAAGATTTTACATGGCCCTATATTTTTCAATTTCAGCTTATTATATGTTCCCCTCAAGAATATTTCTTTCCTCAGATGTGATATAACTTTATCTCCAACTTCAAATTCAAGATTTCTCTGGTGTTGATCAACTCTGTGCTTGTATTCACTACTGCTCCTTGATCTGATTGTGAAGTTCTTTCACCTCTGCAGTGAAATATTTGGCTCCCGTGCTTCTAAACTCATTCTGCTTCAGATCTCTTAACTCTGATACTCCTCTTGGATTCATTCCATAAACTATTTGAAAAGTACTCTTCCAAATGCTCCTGTTCACTGAGTCATTATATGCAAACTCGGCTTGTGCTAGAATTTTATCCCACTCACTATGGTGTTCCATGACCAAACTCCTCAGAAAATATCCTAGACTTCCATTCACCACTTCGGTTTGTCCATCCATCAATGGATGATATGCAGAACTAAAAGATAGCTATGTCCCCAACATTTTCTAGAATGTCCTCCAGAAATGACCAACAAATTTGGTATCCTTTTCCAAAACTATACTCCTGGGAAATCCATGGAGTCTCACAACTTATTTGAAAAACAAATTTGCAACATGTGTTGCATCACTGGTCTTCTGACATGGGATAAATTGTGCCATCTTCGAAAAACATTCTACCACCACAAATATGGAATCACTTCCTCTTTGTGTCCTTGGAAATCCCAACACAAAATCCATGCTTATTGCATCCCAAGGCCTCTTTGGAATAGGCAATGGTTGATACAACCCAGTGTTCCATTTCTTCCCCTTGGCATACTGACAAATCTTGCAATTATTCACAAATTTCTTTACCTCTTCTCTCATACCTGGTCAATAATATGAATTGGGTAATTGAGCAAACATTTTTTTGTGGCCGAAGTGTCATGCTAGACCTATGCTATGATTTTCCTTCAACAAATTGTCCCTCATCGAGCATATTAGTATGCACAACTGGAATCGTTTGAATAACAACCCATCCTTAATCAGATATTCATCCCACTGGCTTCTTTCTCTGAGCACAAAATTCACACACGCTTCATATGCCTCTCCAAAATCTAGATCACTATGGTACATTTCCTTAAGGTGGTCAAACCCCAAGGTCTTGACTTGAAATTCCTGCACAATCAGAATCCACCTGTTCAATGCATCAACAACCTTGTTAGCATTTCCAGAAATGTTTTTAATGACAAAATTGAAATTTTTCCTAAACTCTATCCACTTGGCATGTTTCTGGTTTAATGTTTCTTGTTGGGTTATGAATTGAAAAGCGTGATTATCGCTATACAAAACAAACTCCCTTGGTATGAAATAATTCCTCCATTTCTTCAATGCTTGGATTATGGCATAAAAATCTTTGTCATATGTGGAGTAATTATTTTTAACTTCATTCATCTTCTCACTGAAGTATGCAATAGGTTTGTTGTATTGACTTAAGACCACTCCAATTGCAACTCCACTTGCATCGCATCTCACCTAATTTTTTTTTTCTGAAATATGGAAAAACCAGAATCGGTTGTTCAGTTATATTCTCCTTCAATATGTTGAAGATCCTCTCAGACTCTTTTGTCCATTGGAAAGACTTGTTCCTTTTCTTCACCATGTCCATCATCTGTACACTAATCCCACTAAATTTTTTATGAACTTCCAGTAAACACTTGCTAACCCATGGAAGCTTCTTACCTTAAAAATGTTCTTTGGTGACAACCATTCTTTGATTGCTTTCACCTTTTCAGGATTCATCTTCAACTCATTTGAATAAATCACAAAACCCAAATATATGAGCTCTATTTTCAAGAAAGAGGACTTTTTTCATATTGATTAACAACTTCTCTTGTTGCGGCCTCCTCATCACCAATGCCAAATGTCTCAAGTGTTCCTCCCTACTCTTTATAAACACTAGTATATCATCCAGATACACAATCATGAACTTACCAATGAAATCCATTAACACTTCATTCATTAGTCTAATTGAACTACTTGGGGTGTTCATTAATCCAAATGACATAACAAGCCATTCATATAACCCCTCATTCATCTTGAATTTTTTTTTACACTCATCACCTTCTCTCATCCTTATTTGGTGATACCCTCTTCTCAAATCTATTTTTGAAAAATAGTTGGATCCACTCAAGCAATCCATCAAGTCGTCCATCCTTGGTAATGGAAATATGTATTTGATGGTGATCTTATTTATGGATCTCGATTCCGTAAACATTCTCCATCCTCCATCCTTCTTTGGAATTAATATAGTTGGTACTACACATGGGCTCAAACTTTCTCTAACCAATCCCTTGTCTAACAGATCTTGAACCTGTCTCTTCACTTCCTCATTCTCTTGAGGAGTCAACCTGTATGTTTCTTTATTCATCATGATTTCTCCTCATATAAATTCAATGTGATGACTAATGCTACTTATTGGTGGCAATGAATTTGGCAATTCATCCACTACAATATCAAAAAAAATCTCTAGTAGCTCCTGAACTTCTTCAGGGAAATCTTCCAATGAAGTATTGGTAAGGATAACCTCGGTTTCCTCACTACAACAAACTGCATTTATTGTTCCTTCTTTACTTCATTCAAGATTTCCTTCCCACTCATGAGAAGTATGCTCATGATGGCTTCCTCTTTCACCTTTTTTTTCCTCAATTGGCAACAACATGTGCATCCTACCATTCTTCTCTAAGGTGTATGAATTCCTCCTCCCATCATGAATAACATTCATGTCATACTACTAGGGTATTCCCAACAAAACATGACATACATCCATAGGAATTACATCACATAGGATCTCATCTCTATATCCTCCTATTTTAAAATTAACCAGACATTGTTAAGTAACTATTACCTGATGACCTTTCTGCAACCATGAAACCTTATATGGTGTTAGATGTGCAGTTGTTTCCATCTCCATATTTTAAACCATCTCCATGGATACTAAGTTTTCAGTGCTTCCACTGTCAATTATCACCTTGCAAACTCGGTCCTTCATTTTGCAAGCTATTCTAAACAAATTGTTCCTTTTGCACTGGTTTTTCAATTTCTGGCTCTTGATTCAAAAGAAACTTCTTCATCATCAAGGACCTTCCATCCTCTGTACCTTTTGTCTCAACATCCCACTTCTAGGCTTATGATATGTGAGCTTCACCTCCTTCCTTTTGTCGGAACAATCCCAAGACATATGTCATGTTTTTCCACAGGCGTAACATCTCACTTCTCCTCCTCTCCCTCTTCCTCTTCCTTTGGGAAAAGAACTTCTACCACCACTTTGTCTTCCTCGGGAACATCCTCCTCTCTCATAGTAACTATGTGGCTTCTCCACCTCATCCTTGGCCTTCTGTGTCTTCTCCTAGGAAACTCCTTTGCCTCTGTTCAAGCTTCGACCTATGTTATGTTGACTCTTCTTCATAGCCAACTTCTCTTCTTCATTCAATTCCATTTGGCATACATCTTCAACTGTTCTAAGTGTCATCATACTGATTTTGTCCTGAATATCATACCTCATGCCATTAATGTATCTGGCAACTTTCTCTTCGTATCTCTCCCTCTGTCCATCTCTAATGTTCAAGTTGTAGAATTCTTTTGTGTACTCTTTCACAGTCAATCCTCTTTGTCTCAGGTTTTGCATCCTCCTAAACAGACTTATATGGTAATATTTGGGCATGAATTTCACCTTCAACTTAGCTATCATTCAATCCCAACTCTTGATCATATGTTTTCCTTTACTCCTTCTGTTGGCCTACATTTCATCCCACCACATTGTTGCATATCCCTTTAGTCTAGTGACAACATGTCTCGCCTTATTCTCCTCTTCGACATCTTCATAGTCTAAGTACTTATCCATTGCTCGTATCCAGTCAAGAAATTTTTCTGTTTCTAAATTTCCTTCATACATAGGGATGTCAATGTTAGCTCTACCACCCAATTTGACAACCGCTCTCAACAAGTGTTCTTCCACAACATCCTCTACTACAAATTCTGAAACTTCTACTTCTTCATTTTCTTCTTCATTGATATCTCCAGCATCTAACGCTCTTCTCTGTGTTGTCTCCATTGAATCCAACCTCGCACGCAATTCTCTCATCTCCCTTACATAGATCTATTGGCTACATGAGTGATATACATATGAGTATACATGTCAAGCACACGTCTCAACAAAATCTGCAATAAACATGTCATATATAGATCTGCAGTCAGATATCAACCAATTAGTATAAATGTCAATGAGTACCACTACTATCTAGGTCCACCACCAAAGCCAGGTGCATTAGTGTCTCTCCTACCAGAGGTATAACCTCTGTCAAGAAAAACTATCTCAAAAACAAATATCATCATAGGTTCACTATCAAGTGTCTCTATATCAATACCATGAATATGTGAATCAATAGTACATGATGTGATGATAGTTTCCAAAGCATGGATTATATTAGGGGAAAAATTTCTCTCATGGGATAATTTTCCAAGGTTTTTCCCAAACAAAGATTCGCTATTCTAAAAATCATTCGCCCAAATTCTATACGATAAAATTATTTTACCGTAAAATTCGCCAAACGTTTATACAAATTATATAAAATCCTTAGAAATTTGAATATTTTTAGAAAAATATCGCCAAACATTTTATAGTTGGCATATGAAGGATTCGTAATATTTTCCAAGGTTTCTACATTTTAAAATAAATTTCCATCCTTCAAATCATCCTTGGTCCAAAGCATCAAAAGCTTGTGACACGTGTTGAGGAAGAGGGGGATTAGTGAATGATGACACGTGGACTAGGAGAAAGACAATGATCGACAAATGGTGACNGGGGGGGGGGAGGGGAAGGAAGAGGATCAGACATGGATATAGGTTCAAACACATGTGGAGTGGAAATGGGAGGAGGAGGAGGAGGATCAGACGTGAATATATGATTGATAGATGTTGCAGCCAACTCATGTGCAGGAGAATTAGGAAGAGGAGGAGGACCATGTAGTGGAGTAGAGGATGTGGATGTCTATGTTGATGAGTTATATGTAGTGTGATCATGAGCACCAACCCTCAATGTATCGATGAGGTTGATGGCACCAACAATATGATGCATCAAAGTTGTGATGTCACAAGGAAAATGCCTCCATGTAGTAGAGAGCTCATTTACCTGTAATATGTCTTTAGTGGGTACAGGTACCACTCTGTGTCTAGACATGACATGACACAGCTCATATTCCACATATAGTTAGACTCTTGTATCTAGATTGCATGGAAATTGGGGTCTATGTAATACAAGAGGTTGCTCCTTTTCCTACTCCATCACCTCATCCTCATGTTGGGGAGGCCCATCCACAACATATGTGCCAATATTTTCAAAACAATAGATAATAATTTTAATATATTTGAAACAAAATGTTACAATAAATTATATGTGCATTAAATAAGACATAAATATATGCAAATAGATTGATAAAAAAATAAGTTTGATATTGTCTCTCTCATATGTTGGCTCCTCTACTGTAAATCATATGTTTGGACATTCTCTCCAATCCATCCCTGCATACAGGTACTCTATAATGTCGAGGATATTATTGTCCTCTATAGGCAACAAATAAATACCTTCCCTTCCCACCGTAGTAATGAGATACTCAGACTGGACCCTCTTGGACATCAACTTGCCCCACATGCGCATGCACACATCAAACATAGGCCTAGCAGGTAAGTAGGGCATCGTTGGTTGAGTGGCATGAACCCTCTCAGAAAATAGTGTATACAAATCAAACATTAATGGGAATAATATTTTTCCATATAAAATAGAGCAACATTGATCTAATGCATGATAGAACTATCTCAAAAAAACATCCAACCAACTAATCAATTAGAGATCCTACAATAAAATATCTACATAATCAAACATATATCAACTAATGTGTTTCCCATCAGAGCTATAATGTGATAGTGATGAGAGAATATAACATAGGAACCTAACATCCTCTTTCTCAAATGCATCTATCTACAACTGACCACCTTTAACCTAGAACTCTGAAGCCAAAGGAATATATGGACTGACATATATTTTCACCTATGCCAACTGGGTCTCTCCTACAACACCAGGTGTTAGCACATGGAAATAGGGAAAATACACCCCCCTCTTAGACAACCCAGTGATTAAATAGACATCGTCCTCTATGAGATGATACCACATATCTGGACCGACCTTGAACCCATGTCTTGCATGGTCCCAGTGTCAGACCAACTATTGTAACAATGAATACTTCCCTCTAAGGAATCTTCCCTCCTGATAAAACTTGAAGAGGCCAATATCATTCAAAAGGTCATGTGTATGATATGAAACAGGGTAAGGGTAAGCCTCCCTATCCCTCTCCCTATCCTCCCACTCATGCATAAAAGCATACATATTAACCTATTATTTCCCTGCCTCCTCCTACTCTCGTTATCGTTGTATCTAATTCACATACAAATATTTTTAGGTACAAAGATAAAATAAATTAAAATTATATATATATATATATAAACATATATAAATGACGTCTATTTAAAAATCCAAATTGATATTTTTTTTTGCAAAACAATCTTTAAAATAAATCAGTGCACCTCCAATAACTCATACAACTTGCAGTTAGTTCTCTATCTCAAAAAAATGGAACCACTAATTGGTGCATCCCATAAGACTATTTTCACTAAAGCAGTGCTTTTAAAAACACCAGTTCATGTCATTAGTAGAGACACACTATAACACTAAAATTTATAGTGCACAAATCCATGGTTCCCTTTGTTAAACCGAATGCACTGATGCACCATGTCCACCAAAGTAGAAACATGATGTCTAATGGTGACATTGTATTTACGAGACTGATGTTTTTGGTGGACTTGTTAGGACCCTATAACTTATATGGAAAATCAGTATTTTGACTGATATCTATCAATTTCAGGCATAAAGCAGATTTCTCATAGCGCTATTTCTCATGACGCATAGTGAAAATGCAAAGTTGGCAAAAGGCTCTCAACACTTCTCCTCAGGATGTCGCAAAATAAATGATCTTCATGTGCTATGGATCCTTATAGCACCGGTCTGTGAGGTTTATTATACTTCTCCTGGTGGTGATTGGACAAAATTAATTCAATTTCGGTTTATTTTAAAAATGTTTTGGTGCTTAAAAGATTGTTTGAAATATATTTAAACAAAAGTTATATTGGTCAAGGGCCAATCTCCAAGTGCTGAACACCAAGAGAAAGCACTTGCAACAAGCACCTACAAGCCAGCGCCCAGGTGCCAACCCCAACACAAGTGGATAGCCTTGGGCTCACTACATCGATATGTCATGTGAACATTGGCATATATAAACACTTACAAGAGTCTATACCCAATGAATGTGGGATAATTCCCGGACTGTGAAACAAAACAAAAATGCAGTCAAACCCAACGTACAGGTCTCGATACCAACGACTAGATGCCATGTTCTATTACGAATTGTTTACATGCATGGACAAAGGTAAGAAGAATATTTCTCCTTCACCTCACATAGAAGACACTGAGAAGTAGTCTTCAGCCATTTCTTCGATTTCGAATACTGGAAGTGCTCAGGGATTTCAGCAGACAACTCCTACACTAAATTATGCTCAGTCTCTAGCTATTGGTACACCTGTAATTTCTACTTCACCAATATTAGTTGATATTTTACAGACCCCATCTCAGAATACAGTCAACCAAGATCGACACCAAACTGTTTCATCTGAATTCCTAGCAGGAGACAAGTCAAGCACAACAAAATCCCTTGGAGTGCTTGATAAAAGTGATGAACCATGCTTTGCAAGATGAAATAAGAGAAATCAATGACCAACTGATAGATATTGTAGTTGATGTGACTGAAGATGACAACGATGAAGCTACAACTACAACTGTAGGGAGAGATGGGATTGTAGTAAAATGTTCCTTCAATGAAACAACATCGAGCCCGAGAACAAAGAATCATTATAGATCATCTTAAATGACACCCACTTCACCACTACGCTTTCTTATCAGAGAAATAACTAAATTCTTCTCCCATATGCAAGTATTCACTAGAGAAAGGATTTCATAGAGGTCGATGTGGATATTGGAGCCTCCATGGTTGCTAATGCAATTATACACTTGGTATTTGGTTATATTACAAGTTTCATGGTTGATTTAGCATTTGTTATTGAAAATCATACTAAAGATAAACCTCTTGAGAGGGTTTTAGGAGCAGTCAGGCTCTCAAATCAGAAGCAATTTTTGCCCATACTGTTGCTCCACCTTCTCAGATCTATTTAGAAAATGGAGAAGTCCTCACCTCCTGGACGATTTTGGAATTGATTGGGAAATTTTTTTCTCACCTTTTACATCCAAGTACAGCTGATGAGTCGGTTTCTATTTTTCCAGTTGTTAATGGGATGGATTCTACACATGTTAATAGTGTATATCACGTTGAAGATGATGATGAAATGATGCCTCGCGATTCTTAGCCATGTTGGAAGGTTTCAATGCTATTTTTAAAACTATTGTTGTGCCAGTCTCCATTAGAATTTGATGGTGTCTATTCGACACAAGGCTTAGACCTGGCACAGGAGTAGACAAATAAGGAATACAGATGGAAAATTTCTCCAGATTTTGAGGCATTTTTAAATAGAGTTGGCAATCATGGCACTGTTGGCAAACTTTCCTTATTTTGAGCAGCTCACGGTTAGGAACAAGGTATAGTTAGCAGCCTAATGCGTTTATCAAAAATGACAGAGGGAAAATTCATGGGCTCGACATCAGCAAAGGGTGAAATCTTGATTCTAGCAACTTCTGTAGCAGTGGCACTTGGAGGTGTGAATTCAGTAGTTTGATAAAGGATCCCAGATCTTGTGGTAGCAATGGAGTGTATCAATCCCAAATTCCATGTTGTCAAAGTTTCAACATTTAAGATCAGATGGAGTTTTTCTAGGGAGTCTAATTGGTAGAAAATCCATAGATCCAACATTCCCAAGCATTCGATGACCAATTGGAGAGAATCGAGGACACCTGGCATTTACACATTACGTTTATTATCGTAAATCATCCAATTTAAGATCATCCAAGCACAATATTTGTGACAGGTTTGGCTCAGTCAATACAAGTAGCAGAGTGTCCAGACATCCTTATGAATACAGCTGGTAGTTAAGGCACCAATTCAGCCAGTGCAAAATGAGACAGATTCAGGACTCGCGGAAGTAGTTGTGAAAGAGGTAATCTAAAGATATTTATCCCATTTTTCATGGAGCAGATGGCAGCTCGATCATCATCAGGTGGAAATTTGAATTCATTTATGACAAATGGCAAAGCTTTCCCACATTTCAGGCAGTGGTTAGAACACAATTTCTCCAGTTGTCAGCAAATTCTAACAACCTCCAACATTCTAGGTGCTCAAGTGGCATTTTCAGATTTCAAATCATTCTTTGTTAAGTTAGTTCCTAGGAATTAGGCAGTTTAGTGGTTACAGGTGTCATTACATATAACCATTTTCTATTATTAAAAACAGGTAATTAGAACTCGAGTCTTTTCAAGGCTGGGGCATTTATTTTTTCTATATATGCACATGTAAAAGAAAAAGGAGGGGTTCGACCTGTGAGGAAGTTGATTCTTTTACTGGACTGTGGGCCTTGCTATTCCAGGAGGATGTTCTATAATATTTAAATGATCAACCAGTAGTAGGCAAACTATTGACAGGATTCTCATGTCGATGTGTTGGTGGTGTTTCTCTTCTATGTTAAGTGTTTTCTTCCAGTTATCATACCACTTGTTTTCAAATTCTTATTGTCAAAGGATAGTAATAGAGTAGAATTTATTGGTGAAATACTCTGCATCTGATCTTTTGGTAATCTTTATGTTTCTCTTCTAAAATCTCAGTTTAGGAATTCTTAAATGCTCCCTTGCTTGAATTTTTCTCCTCTACTTTTTCCTCATTTGACACCATTAAAACTTGATTCAATCCAACATTTCCACTACCTTGCCCTGTGTAAGAGATTTTTCTATCTCTGAGAGTGAATCATATATTTAAGCGCAGACCCCATTTTCCCAATTGCCCTCCTTGTTGTCCCAAACAAACCATTTAAAAACCAAAAAACCCTGATCCCTCATAACTAGCCTAATATCCTATTCCAAACCAAGCTAAATCATACAGAGAGATCCCTCTCTGAGTCTTTGAGGGCTAGATCCAAGACTCCAAGAGGTTGAAACATTTACCTCTGTCAATTTCTCCCTCAGCCTGAGAAATTACAGAGTGATAACATTATGGCGACCATACTGGGGACTTTCCCCAGTAGTACACTTCAAAGCTCTAGATTTGATCACTAATGGTGGAAATTGACCAGACACAAGAAGGCTGAGATCATTCACCTGGTGACTCTAGTCATCTCCAGACAGTACCAACTCAAATACTCCACTGGAGGAAAAACCTAAAGCATGGCCAAGCAGCCTAGAAAGACCAGGTACTCAAGCTCAAATTGCATTCAAGACATCTTTGGTTTTATTTGCAATTATGTTTTGTCTTGTTCTAAGCCTGATCAAAAGTATATTGTTGAAGATTACATTGATCATCTAAAAACTAATGAGCCTCAAGAGATCAGATCCCCAATTGTAGATTATGTACATACTCATACACCTATGCACATCCTAGATGCACCTGTAGAAGTCCTAGTGAGACATAAGCCTGTTGCTTTATTTCCTACTCTTGCTAAAGATCTGGATGGTTGTAAGCCTCTTCCTTCATCTCCTGTACCTTCCAAAATCCCAAACAGATACAAACCCCTATATTTTCCTCCAATCCTCCATGACCTCGCTACAAATTACACCGATAATCTGCCCAGGTTTGATGGAGAGAATGCCAATATTACTGTTGAAAAACACATCCATAGGTTTGAAGATTTCCTTGACCTTTATGAGGTTGAAGCTGACGATGTATATATAAGGATGTTTTCCCTGTCTTTGCAAGGTAAACTTAAGAACTGGTTTTAAAATCTCCCAGCTGCGAGCATTAACAATTTCCATCAGTTTGTGCAAGATTTCCTAGATCGATGGGTGATCATGAGAAATGTTTTTCTCATCCTAGAAGAGTATGACCATTTGAAAAGACAGCCAGGGGAAATAGTACAATAGTTTTCAGCAAGGCTCAATAAGGTATATCATGCAATGCCTATTGATATAAGGCCACCCCTAGGATCATCCCACCTACATTTCCCATATGCCTTTGATCCTGAGATGGAATTCCAATTAAGAGAAAGGAACACTACAACACTTGAAGAAATGAAGAACATTGGAGTTGATGTGGAGGCCAACTTGTTGATCAAAAGGTCAAAGGTAAAGAACAAAGAAAAGGAGTAGCTGAAGTCATCAAAAGCTAAACTGGAAATTTTGGCCAGTGCCATGGAAGAGATGATGCAGAGGATCAATGGGAAAGATGAGCTTGTTGTCCAAAGACATCATGTTCCATTGATTTTAGAGAAAGAAAAGGTAATTGTTCCCAAACATTTTGTTGCTCATCCTTGGTACCATGGTTTGGATAATGATTCTTTCATGTATTCAATTCACAACATAGTCAAAGATGAAGTTCCGTCTCAACTTACAGAGGAACATCCAGCTGATATGATGTGCATGTTGGATGAAATTTCTTACTTCGATAATCTACCCAAGTGCTATCAGTATGATGATGATCATGAGGCTAAAATATATGTGGACTATTCAAAGAAATTAGCAGCATGTCGTTGGCAGGAAGAAGATCAGTTACAACTCAGATATGACAATCATCCTTTACACAACAATCATGAAAGTGATGAGGAAAATGCAGAAAATCTTGGAGTAAGCGGAAACAATTTGCCCTTATGTTTCTCATCTTTTCAATTTCTAAAAAGAAACTCTAGGTCAGTTGTAAATAGTGAAGACATAAAATTCTCTGATCAACCAATTGAAGATGCCATTGGAGATACAAAAGTCGATCCAGTGGTGCATCCCTTGAGCCTTCTTGAAGATCAAACCTCAGATGAAATCATGAAGCTCGAAACAGGTGATGAGCTGATCCATCTTGATTCATTGCCTCTGTTCTTTAATTCATTTCAAATTTTGAGGGAGAATCTTGGTCAAATTCTAGTTGAAAGTCATAGTGTAAGCCATGAAGTACCAATAGAGCCAATGGCACCCTTATCTAAATCATTTTATGACCCCATAGCTTATGTGTTGGATGACTTGTGTCGTCAAAGCCATTTTCCATCATCTAGCTATAGGTTGATAGGATGTTATGATATTGACATGATCATGCAGTCAACTACAGGGACGTGTTCAATAGAAGTATCATTTCGGAACCCACCAGAACATTTGCAGCCATGTCAGGAAGTGCATGAGGATTCAAAGAGCATAACTATGACATCA
This sequence comes from Picea engelmannii, assembly GCA_009831015.1. NCBI lineage: Eukaryota > Viridiplantae > Streptophyta > Pinopsida > Pinales > Pinaceae > Picea > Picea engelmannii. Next base: position 1,048,531 of record ML781340.1, read on the forward strand.
AATCATGAAGTTGAGTTGGTTAAATTTGAATATCTAGTAATTGGTCAAGTCTATCTTGATCTAGTGGCTATTTATATGGAGAAATTGTTCATCACAGAGCCACAATGCATTCCTGATATTTCTATTATCTGTCATGTTTATCAAGCTCCTTGTAATGAATATCAGGATGAAAAGAATTCCATGATGCCTACGCAAGTTCTATTTCTGATATTGATTAAAAATATTGAAAGAGTAGAGCTAGTAGAGCAGTTGCTTGACTGACTTCATTGACATTATTGTATCATTTATAACAACAAAATTGTCAGTAGTATAGGGTAGGTAGGAGAGTGTGAATAAACTCAACATTCTGAGCATCTCTTTTTCAGCATTGTTAATTTTGATTTGGTTTTCAGTTGCAAGATCAAAACAGGTACAGCTTGCAGAATAAGATTTTGGGATTGGCCCAATGAATAAAGCATCGGTCTACATATTCAGAGTCCAGTGGTTCTTGACACCTCCTGAAAGAGCTTCCATCCCCAAGTGGAGCCTATGTTAGGGTCCTATAATCATAGGTAACTCGATTCTTCAGTTGCTTTTTGGTGTTACCCCCATGATGAAGACATATGTCTTGTTGGTGTCTCGGTTGTTTCCTTTTTCCCCTCCATCCATTTCGCCCGATCCTCCATCACCCTGCTGCATCCTTCATCCATCGTTGTGCCACTCACTCCCTTTGCCCATTTGTCCCATTGGCTACTTCTCACCCGCCTCCCATCCATGCATAAACCAAACTTACGGTAAAAAGAATAATAGATTAATAAAGGTTAGCAATAAAATTAGTGTAGTTAAACTAGGCTAAACTAGTTAATAATTAATTAATTAATCAATTAATTAATTAATAGTTAAGTTGGTTTCTTAGGTTAGTTTTTTATTAATTAATATTAAATAAAACAATATTAAAATAAAAATCATAAAAAACAAAACAAAATAAAATATATAACAATTAAAATAAAACAAAGTAATAAAACAATAATAAAAAATATAATAAAAACAAAATAAAAACGTAAACAAACATGTAATAAAACATTAAAATCAAAATAATATTAAAAAACAATAAATAAAAAATAAATAAAAAACTAAAAGCCTATCCTAAGTTCTACCCACCCCCCAACTCCACGCATATTTTCCCCAAACCAAATTAAATCAGCGGATGTAAAAATTTCTAGACCCCCCCTTGCCATCTAAAGTTTAACGAGAGGGGGGAGTCCGGAATGGTTGTATTGCTTAAACCACCCTTGGACAGGTGTCGGATCCATAGGCCAGCGGACCCCCCCACCCTAAAACCTCTTACCACCTTAGGGGGGGTCCAGAATACCACCCTTCCTAAACAAAAACTGCTTTCGCAACATTTTGACCAATCTTCTTCCGAAGCCGATTTCGGGCAAATGAAAACGAATTTTTAAAAACCGAGAGAGGTTTGTCTCCATAATATCCTGAAGAAAAAAAATCTCTCTAAATTTTTGCACAGGTTCCATGAGTAGGGATAAATGAATCTATCTTTCAGCCTCATTTTTTGGATTTTTGGTTTTCCTGTTACAGTCTCGATCTTGCGGGAGCTGTTACGGCGAGATGGAGGCAAATTTGGTGAAACTGAAGGAGTTTTTTGTCCATCACATGCCCATATACAATAAAATCCTTTAGTTTGTGCCTAGGTGTCATAATTAAAGAGAAACAAATGTCTAATTGGACCTCTTTTGCGCAGAAATTCAGCCCATCTTTCATGGCGGACAGTTCCAAATTTTTGGGGATTTGTGGCTATTTTTAGCCGAGGCGGTTAAATCTGACTTACACAACTTGTTGGGTAATCTCTCCTATTTATTCATATGATTTTAATGTAAAAGTGTGGTTGATCATTGCACCTAGAAAGGCTTTTCTCTATAATTTTTTAGATCCACCAGTAATACAAAGGAATTGGTGCACAAGATTCTTGCGTCTGGACATTGGTGATGTTTTTCTTTCTATGTTAATGTTTTTTTACTCTGTTATCACCTTGTTTTCTAATTCCAACTATTAAAAAGAAGTTAAAGAACAAAATTTACCTTGGGTACTCTATATCTGGCCATTTATCAATCTTCATGTTATTCTTCTGATTTTGAGTTAAAGAAATTCTTGAATGCTTCTTTACTTAAATGAACCTCTCACCTGTTCTATCTTTCCATCACATTTTATCTTAATCGATCTAGTATCTTAGCTATCTCGCCCTGTGAAGAAGCCCTTTAAAATATGTTTATGTGACCTTAATTTTTGACACAGACCCCATAGCCCAATGGGATTCTAAAGAAATCATTCATCCAAAGACCTCAAATAAAAACAAACCCTGTTATGCAAAACTAGCCTAATATCCTATTTCAAACAAATCTAAATTTGACAGAGAGATCCCTCTCTGAGTCTCGGAGGGATAGATCTCTAACTTGAAGTGGTTTTGATGTTTCTTTTGTGACTGCCTCCACAGCCTTGGGAAAATTACAGAGTGCTAACAGGACTGATGGAAACCACTAAGCTAAACTTCATTATCTCAATTGAAGCAGTGTGATAGGTTACACTTAACAAACCAAAACCACTGTCATAGTGGAGCACTGACGTTTTATAGCTCAGTGAATTATAAAGGATGGATAATTAGGAATGAGGAAACTAATGAGGCACCCCTCTATGAAGATTCAGAAAATTTATGCCTCAGTGCATTTATGTACACATTATCGGTGCGTTGGATTAAAATGGTTGCACCGCTATGTTAAATTTTATAAATCATTATGTTAGCAATGTCATTAGTTAAGTGAAGTGTATCGATGGGTAATGTTAAATGACACCAGTGAAATTTATTCAGTGTGTGTATTTTTTTTATAAAGTATGGTGGTGTGTTTGAACATTGACATGCTGAGGCGTTATGTGTTGGGTTTCGCATCGCTACGCATTTTTAAAATTGGTACACCGCTAGGTTAAATTTTTATATAACATTGAGCCAATGGTGAAGTTAATGATTGAATTTTGTTGATGCGGGTAGAATCCCAATGTGTGCCAATTTCATGGAGTTCAAAATGAAGCACCATGTGGTAAAGGATAGAGCATTGGGAGTGAGGCATCCAATGAGATTCCCCACTATGAAAAATCGGGAAATATATGTCCTGGTACGTTTATATATATAATATCGGTGTATTGGATTACAATGGTTGCACCGCTACATTAAATTTTATAAATAATTATGTTAGAGGTGTATTTAGTTGATTGAATTATAGTGGTGTGTAATTTTAAATGGAATTGGAGTGATTTATGTATTGTGTGTATGTTTTTTATAAAGTATGGCAGTGCATTTGAAAATTGATTCTCTGGGGTGTTATTTTTTGGGTACACTCCGATGTTGTTGGTTATAATTGGTGCACCGCTCGGTTAAATTTTATATATGATTGAGCTAGCAATGCGGTTAATGAAGTGAAATGTGTCGATGTGGGTAGAAGCCAATTACACCCCGGTTTCGAGGCATTATGAAGGATGCACCGCTTTGTTTTTAATAATTCATTATGTTGTTCTTGAGTGAACTACATTGGTGTGCACATTTATGTGCTTCACCAAAGGTGGTGCTCACTATTTATTTAACACAGTATGCACTACTTTGGGATGAGTCAAACCATTCAAGCACACTGCACAAAATTGAAAAAAATCACAAATTTCAAACTAAATTATAATTTTGAATGCACCAATATGAAAATAGGAAGGTAATAAATAATTTTCATGTTCTCTTTTGTCTTGAGGAGGCATGTTTGTACCATTGAGATGAAATTAAAATTTGTGTTAATTTCTAAAATTTGGAAATGTGTGGAATCCACCATTGGAGTTATTCAAGTCGATGTAGAGCACCAGAAACAGGGCCTCTTAGGAAGAAAGGTGATGATCAGTTCTTTCTTTAGAACTTGGAAGCACGTGATGCACTATAACAATGAAAAGAGGTTTGGTAAAAAAAATCAATTTAACCTATTTTGATGCACTTTTGGGCATTTAGGTGCATTGGGGCATAATATGAAACAACACCAATGTGATTTATTTGGTGCATATAATTTTATTACAAAGTATGGAGGTGTGTTTAAACATTGGCTCTCTAAGGAGTTTTGTTTTCTGGTATGCCCCGGTACATTTAATTGAACTTCGTGCACCACTAGGTTAAATTTTATATATCGTTGATTTAGTAGTGTGGTTAATGGAGTGTAATGCACTGGTGCAGGTAGAATCCCATTGTGCACTGGTGTTGGGGCATTCAGAAGGATGTAGTTCTTTTTTGTTGGTAATTTGTTGCAGTGCACTACAAACATATATAGATGCACTGGTTGTGGTTCTCACTATGTATTTAGAAAAGTAGGCATCACTTTGGGGTGAATTGAACCGTTCAAGTGCACCATGAGAAATTGAAAAAAAAAGTTGAAAAAAATGTCAAATTTCAAGTTAAATTATAATTTTGATTGGATGAAAATGGAAATAGGAAGGTAATAAATAATTTACCTTCTTTGTTATGTCATGAGGAGGCATGGTTGCACCATTGAGAGGAAATGAAAATTTTTGGTAATTTCTAAAATTTGGAAATGTGTGGAATCCAACAATGGAGCTATCTAAGTTAGTGTAGAGCACCATAAATGAGGTGTCTTAGGAAAAAAGGTGAGCATCGGTTCTTTCTTTAGATTTTGAAAGCATGGGATGCACTTTAAAAATGAAAATTGGTTTAGTAATTTATTTTTTATTTACCCTACCTCAGTGTGCCTTTAGACAACTGGGTGCATCGGTGTGTGTGTTTCAATGACACTAGTGCATATATTCCTTAAAGGTGCACTGATTAAAATAACCACCACAAAAACCTCATGTGACCCACCTCTGCTATGAACAATGATGAGGGATTTGAACATTTAAGCACTAGTGTGGTATTTTATAGATGCACATTGGGGCGTATGTTCCATAAAGGAGAGCTAGAAGAAGGTGAGCATCGGTTCTTTCTTGTGAGTTTGAAAGCATGGGATGCATTGTAACAATAAAAATGTGTTTCATAAATATTTTGTATTTACCCTACCATGATGCACCATTAGACATTTAGGCGCACCAGTGTGTGATGTTCAACGTTACTGGTGCAATTTATTCGGTGCATGCAATTTTATTATAAAGTATGGCAGTGATAATAGAACATAGATGCACCAAGGAATTATTTTTCATTAATGCAGTGATGCATATATTCCTTAAAGGCGCACCGATAAATAAATCCTCTGCAAAAACCTCATGTGACCCACCTCCACTATGAATAGTGATAGAGAATTTGAACATTTAATCATCGATCCAGTAGTGTTTAGGGGAACAATGTTGTATGTGTTCCATAAAGGTGCATAAAAAAAAAAACCTTTGTAAAAGCCTTCGGTCTCCTGCCTCCACTAACAACCTCTGCTATAAATAGCTAAGGGAGGTATTTTTGGGGGAGGTTTCGTAAGAATCTCCACAAGAAGGTGTTCTCCTTGTAGTGGTTCATACAACCACACAAAATAAAAGGTTAAATATACTACAAAATAGAAACATACATCATTAATTAAATAAAAAAGTGAGTGCATAGAATATTTTCACTAATAGTATAGAAGAAGAATCATGTATTTGACATATACAAGGTTTAGATGGTCATGTGATTTCAACCCCAACAAATTCCCTTCTATAGTGAATAAAAATCATAGACTTGACCCTTATAAAGAAGGTACCTTCACACCCAATATAATATCCTTTTCCATAGAAAGATCATATTTCTTCAAAATCCATGGGATATCACCATCTTTAAAATTCCAAGAGGGACAAACCTCTCCTCTAGTTTATTTTCTTGGACAATGTCTCTTTTTAGTATTTGAAGCAATAATATCTCTCCTAACAACCAAAGTGTCACTTTTATTCAATGATAGGTACCTCCATAAATAAGATGAAACATTTTTTAATATATGCATGGGATCTAGTAAGTGGCCAACCTTAATATGCTCTCAATATGGAAGCTCATAAAATACATATTTCCTTTACATCCCAATGGGATTTTTCTCAGCATAGGTGTCAAAAAGTTCAAGATCATCGAACATTGGTTCCCCATTTGAATTAAAAAATTCTACCATTTCCTTCTCCTTCTCTGTATCATATGCCCTAATCCAATATGTTGATATCATTATTTTAGGTCTTCAGGTTCTCTCTAGATTACCATTGAAAGAATACGAAACTCTTGTACAAGGGTGGTATTCTAGGTGGAATACCCTCAAGTAGTCGTACACCATATTTCATAGGTTGTTGGACCACCTATCCCTTATATAAGTTCCATAACATTTACATCCATGATACGCTTTTGTTACAAGAACTACGATGTTATTGTATACAAAGCACATTAGTGTCAAAAATATATAGCTGCACCAAATTAAGTATGCCATTTAACATTACATATATAAAAAAAGAAATCAACATGCTTACCAGAGAAAATTCTTAGTCCTCTATAATCATGTGTGGTGTATAGACATATTCCATGCAATGTAAAATACCTCTCCATTGGGATGGATCTTGATACATCATATACATGTATCCCTTCCCATAATTTCTTAAATTCATCGATCAATGGTTGGAGGTAGACATCTGTTCTCTTCACTTGTCTTCGACCTAGGACTATAAGAGCCAACATAAGATGTTCATTCTTCATGGAAAACCATGGGTTGGTATTTTTATTGATCACTACTACTGTCCAAAAAGAAAAATTGGTATTTTGGAGGGGATACAAGCTAACTCCATTAATTTATATTCTTAATCATAGGCTATGTACTTCATCATTGAATTTATTGGGTTGTGTATATTTTATATTCTTCATGGATATTGAATCTACTAGGATTTGCATAACTCCTGTCTCACTTCTATGTGAGGTATGTAACCCCTGTATCATGGCTAATTGTTTGCAATGAAAGAGCCTTTGAATCCTTGGAATTATAAGCATATTCCTCAATATATTGAGGAGGACCATGTACCTTACCCTTCCTTTTTTATTTATGGTACCTGTAATGCCCACAATATGGACATATATCTTTGTTTTCATATTCATTTTTTTATAGAATACAACCATTCATACATTCATGGTATGATATGTGCTAGTGTGGAAAATCCCCCTATTACTATATTGGGTAAAGGTATAAGAAGAGAATTGACTTTTGTTAAAATGAAATTCTATTCATAAACTACCCCAAAACTATCTAAACTTAAATGACAAGAGAGAGGAAAGTAGGTGTACCTTAGGTCCTTTAGGCTGGTGTATACCAATTTCACCATTGCAACTTCCTTCATTGTTGGTCTCCTCCCAATGTTGACCTACAAATACTTAGAAAAACAACGCTACAATACATATGATCTCTATTTATGATTGTTAATGTTCAGGCATAGACATAGATGCATTAATCAATTAATCATAAAGAAACAATGTATTGGGACAAGAAAAAAACTCTTTTATTCAATATGAATATCAGAATGATTACAACCTTCATCAGGTAATGCTCCACGAACCAAGTCCAGGATCCTCTAATGTTGCTCCAAGTGCATAATTCCCATGATTTCCTCTCACAACCAATTGATCCCTTGGGAAAAGGGAAAGGGTTTAAGGGGAATGTTGAGGCCAAATAATAGAAAGGAGTGCAAAACATGGGCTAAGAAGGGGAAGGGATTTTGGTAGAGTTTACTTGTTCTCTTGCTTGTTGTTGTAAATGGGAACCCAAGACCTATTTTTATATGAGAAAACGATGGTTATTTGGTTTGGGGATGGGATACAATTGGTGAAATGGTTGGGAAACCCTCAATATCACATAAACTCCACAGAATTCCTTGCAATTATATATTTTTTTCAACTTCTCGAGGTAAATGCGGGCTATCTAGCATGAATCTTGTGTATGTATGTGGGATAACTAGTATGAATCTAGTGTTTGTACGTGAGATATAGTGCATTAGGGCGCATACATGTTCCAAAAAATTGTTTTTTAAAGAAGGAGACTTAGCCGTAATTTGGAAAAGAGTGTATCTGGAAAGTCTAATGCCATGTATGCATAGGTAGGGAAGTTTTGGACTATAATAGATGTCCCCTAATGTGTAAGGTTATAAGAGAAACTGATGGCCGAAATACATTACAATATCTTTACCAGTGGGAAATCATGGAGTCGAGTGATCCTGGGACCAGAGTTAAGGAGGTTCCATTTGCAAACCAATGATAATATCTTTGAGGTGGGAATACCCATGCTCAAGATGAAATAATCATGGATACCAATAAATTACATTGCATATCCATGTCATATAAATGACTATAAAGTGTATCTGCGAGAAATATAGAGTGTATCTACATCAAAATCACTTGATGATATTTAAGTACAATATAATATGCATCTTCAAGAATCATTTGACGCCTGTGGTCAGAGATGAGGAATTCATAGCTTGAGAAATAACTTCAATATCTTGAACAACTTTGGTAGGAGTACAATAGGAATGTAAGACTCATTACCCTAAGGTCTTTGTCATTCCATCGGGGAAATACTGGAGGATATCGATCACCAAGAACAAAAATTCATTGATTTTGAATCTAAACTTGAATGGACTCTCAGGATGGATGAATCATGAAATATGAGAGAAAAACTACTGAATGGTTGACTCGGTTTGGAAAAAAAAACCCTTCGAAAAAAGAATGACAAGATGATGAGAATTAGGCAATGTAATATTGACATAAGTTTATGATATAGGAGGCACCACAAACTCTCCATATGTTTGGAAGAATAACCAAATGTAGAAGGACACAACTCTATTTAACGAGAATAACTTCCTAAGGTCATAGTAAATACCAATGTTTGGAGAACAAACAAAAGGATGTTCTTTATCGAAGGGTGACTATCTTGCTGCTGAAAAAAGAGAATATATATCCCATCCCCTCTTTTTGGAATATTTTATGTTTTTGTCTTTTTCAAATTTTTAATGAGCTTGAAAAACAATAAAATAATTATACATTACAAAGGAGGAACGAGTGTCATGGGAAAGAAAATGGGTTTCAAGAACATGGAATATACTGATTCAGGGCAAGGAGACATGTGTAGGATAATGACACTCAGCGAAAATTCATCCATGCGTCAAGGTGTCAGATCACAAGGGAAAACATGTTGCAAGGCTTGCACTTAAGGAATTCTTGGAAGGTTTAGTTGAGAGCAACATGGAGTTGGCATTAGGCCAAAGACGCAAAGATAAGACATGCGATGTGATTAAGTACGACACAACAAGACTCATTCCATGTGATTTTTTACGAGCCTATATAAGGTAAGATTGGTGGTTTTCATGTTTAGAGTGTCTGAAAAAATGTGAAAAGAAGACTCTAGGGAGTTCCTTTTTCGTAACTAGTCTAGTCGGTTCAAAAAAGAGTTAAAATTAAACCAAAAGGATGTCTCTTCAAAAAAAATTTAACAAGTTTTATTTAGAAAAGATCACTCAGCGATCTTTTCAATTTTAAGTAGTCTAAAAAGAGATTAACTATCGACTGACAACCTTTTTTTGAGTTTAGTATCCTGAGCCTGAAAAAGTATGAAATATAACTTAGGAGAAATCTCCCAGCGAGACAAGTCGCCTGAGGCGTACCTTTTTCCTGGATAATATATTATCCGGAAAAAGGGTTAAACTTATGCCAAATAGATGTTCTTTATGGACCAATTAACGAGTGTGAAAGGAAAAACATAACTCGACGATGTTTTCATATTTAAGGAGTCTGAAAAGAGCTTAACTATGGACTCTCAGGAGGTTCCTTTTTTGTAAGTAATCTCCAAGGCCCGAAAAAAGAGATAAACCAAAACCGAGGAGGATGTTCCCTTTTCAAAAATTTAGTCCCTAAGGCCCAAAAAAGCGTTAAAATTATGCCTGAGAATACTCTCCTAGCGAACTGAAGCTTCTAGGGCATACCTTTATTCATAAAATTAACCATCCAGAATGAAAAAGGGGTAAACTACCACTGGACAAATGTTCCTTCAAATTTGAGTTCGATGAGCGTGAAGGGAAACAAGATCGCTCAACAATATTTTCGATTTTAGAGTCTGAAAAGGGATTAAAGAAGACTCCAGGGGGGTTTCGTTCCTCAAGTAATCCAGATGAGATTGAAAAAAAAAAAAAAAAATCTCGTTGGATGTTGCTTTCAAAATTTAAGCGAGCTTGAAATACAACAAACTATGCTCTTTAGGGAGTCCCAGGGGTAAACTCAAGAATGATGAATAGAAATAAGAATGAGGCTCCAATACGTAATCATGGAGGGACTAACAAGGACTCCCAAGTCTATGGATAAAACGTGTAGCATGGACGCTAAAATGCAGAAAAGCATCTATATAGGGAATCCATGTAGAGGTAGGCCCTACCACCTAATTATGACACTTCTAAAGCAACAAAGAAGGTTCTGTGTCACACTTTGGTGGGATCGATCCTATGGAACAACAAAAAATACAACAATATGCAATATGCATAGGGTGAAAACCCGACCTATCTACAATAGTTGAAAAAATGACTTTTTTCATGGGATGATATAGGTTGAACCCATCTCAAGAAAAACACCAAACTGAAAGAACAAGTTCATAAGAACGACCCAAAGACATTTTAAAAGTGAACTTAAGTAGCCAGCAAGTCAATAAATGGGGAAAAGGGGACCAAATTAGGGGAAAAGGGGCCAAAAAAGTCTATAAATAGAGGTGGACAACTCATTTTTACCATTGCAATTTTGAAAATAACCAAAAAGGTAAAAAAACCTCCTCCTCAAAACGTGAATTCAAGGAGCTACAATGGATGAAAAACCCTCACACTTGGACCAAGTAAGTAAGAACATCCTCTCCATTTTGATTCATATTTTTGTGTTTAATTTCTTGTTTCTGAGGCGTGCGCCCTTTTAAAAGGGTTGTGCATGAGTGTACATGGGTTTTCCATGCTCATCCCATGTATATACATAGGCAAAGTGATACTTATCCTGCGTACACCTCCTTTAATGCTCAAAAAGGAAAAAACAAGGACTAAACCCCTCCAACATTTTTTGCAACAGGAATTATGTGCATTGGACAGAAAGGGAATATGAGGAACTTGATTTCTTGGTCGAGGAGGATCCTTGGTCCATTGTTATGGTAAAAATATGTGGCATGTGGAATTTTTTCCAATGTCCATTCATGAGGGCACAACTGAGTTTTATAAACGATTTGGTAGAGTATTGGCACCCTGATGCATAGGTATTCATGCTATAGGTTCAGTCACCAACCTCAATGACAGAGGATATCTATTTCTTGACCGATCTCTCTAGGAGAGGGGAACTGGTAAATTTGAGGACTTTTCCTCCAGGTTTGTACAACGTTGAGGAATACATTGGGATGTATTGTAAGGATGGTACCAAGAAATTAGGTTCTCAGGTGTCGATACAAAATATTACCAACCTCCTCCTTTTCATTATATTATTCATGATTGGGAAAATCATAGGATCCACAACACTCCATAAGGCATCTCATGCATAGATGCATTTTGTAGTTAAGTGTTTGGAGGCTACCATTTTTTATTGGAGTACTACCATTCTTACATGCATGAAGAAACAACTCACAAAATATTGCAGGAGGACGAACAAGAACTTTAGGTTTGGCATGGTATTATTCACTTTATTCTTCTTCAAGAGTGCCCAGTATTATCCTGAGGGAGATAGTATGGGGGCATATTTCCTCCTTTTTGGCATTGTTCACATGGGAGTTTCACTGCCTATACAGGGTGGAGTAAAAACCCAAGAGGCATTCGACGATAATTTTTCGATTTGTGGGCCCATCAGATTCTTGTCATAAAGGACTATCCATATGGAAGAATTAGTTTCCTGAGAGGTGACGCATACCCCCGACCCACTGGCCGTGATCCACATAGGATCGTTCTAAATTTTCCTCGAGCCGAAGTGGCTCCCTCAGATCCCTATTGGAACCTCACGAATCTGATCCACAGGTCCTTCATGAAAACCCGTCTTGTGCAACTTAACACCAGGTGCGAGCCTTACTTCTCCATGTGACCACAACCATACCTTAACACAAGCGCCTTTCACAATTCGAGAATTCATGAGTCGATGACACTCCTTCCTCACTAGCACCTTCTACATATAACCATAGGATAGGATAAACACTAGCACTACTCGAAACTCGCAACTTCACAAGTTGGAGTGTTGAGCCCTCATGCTCCTCCTTTGCGAATCTCTGAAATGCGATAAGTCAAAAATGGGTTGACTCCTTCCCAGGTATCATGTGTCCACCACCTGTCACCCGCTTCCACCTTTCTCTGGGCGCTCGTTGTTATGACACCTGTCAACCACGTGGCCCCACCTAACGAATGTTCCATGGGCTCGTATGATCCCTCAGTGCTCGGCACTTCATGACTTTGCAGTCGAAAAGAAATTATTTCAACCCCCGAACCCCCGATACGCAATACCCTGCAGAGGTTCTGATCGAATGGTTCTCCCATGGCTTGGATCCAACGGTTTGGATCTCCTTTCTTGCTCTGCACAACTCGGGACTTCACAAAACCAATAATTTGGTCTGGCCTCCAAACTCACAAACTCTGAATTTGCGAAATGATCCAACGACGTGGGTTGAAAGGAGATCAATGACTCATATTGACCCTCGAATCCTGGGTGATGGGTTTCACCGGCCTTTAACCACCTTGCCACTCTACAAGATCCAATGACTCTCGCAACTTCGACACTTCCTTCACGAAGGCCTCTCACCGTCCATACGAATCCTTTCCTGGGGTGCTTCTAAGCACTTAAATCCCTCGCAACTTGGTGTGATCCTATGGCTCTCGGCATTTCGATAATTCTCCATGAAGAAATTTCATCGTTTGTCACTCTTATCAAGGATCTTTGGCCAAAATGACTTGGCGTTCTTCCACCTGAATTTGACCTCTGCGAGACATTTTTGATCTCCACCTTCCTTTGAACACTTCAAAGGTGCTACCTCTCCTAAGCTCTCACTTGCAAATTCAAGCCTCCAAAAGGAATCCTGCTCGCACTCCTTGGGGAAAACTTTCAATTAACCTCTTGTTATCTGAGTCTTCGACCCTGTGCACTTTTTGCAACAATATTCCTTCAACCTTACCTTAGTTGATAAATTCTAAGGCCTCAACCAGCCTGCGCACACCTTGCATGGCTCTGTGCTTCTCCTGCACTTATGTTGGTATGAGAACAACGATATCTCTCCTGAGATTTTTGAGATAAAACTCAGACCCACGTCAATGCACACCTTGCGGACGTTCACTGCACTCCTTGAAGGAACTCTCAGGTAGAGAAACAATTGAAACTCATTCTTCCTCTTTCAGGGATCAAGTGCTCCTGCACATGGGTTCTTCTCTACAGCTCTCTACTACAACTCTCCAACTTATGAATTCTAAATGATAATAATGTTCCCTCCAATGATACAAAGGTGAGGGTGTCTATATCTGTTTTCCCTCCTATGCTTCTAAATTGTCTAATCTATTAAATCAAATCTACCTACTTTCATTAAACAAACTTAAATGACTATTACATCCAATAGATGAGATTAATTTGTCCAGATCTGTTCATATCTCCAAGACATAAATGTAAGTACGCTTCTCCTAGCTATTACATTAATCCTTCAGATTTCAAAACTCAAAACGCTTTCATAAAAATGTGCCCTTTTTTTAATCTACGCGTCCAGTTGTTCCTTTGGATAGGTGCGTTCTTTGGCTTTGTACGATGCTCCTACATCATACTCCCTCGCTTGAAAATTTTCATGAAAATCTATTCATGAGCTCTTGCACGATCTGTCCATGCTTTTGAATTTCTGCTTCATCCTCCCAACTGACATCTTCAACTGGATGTCCTTTCCACTTGACCAAGTATTCAAAATACTCCTTTCTCCTAGTCTTTCTACTAATCCTCTTGTAAATTATGCTTTCCATCTGCGGCTTTTTAGCTACAGGAATTTGTTTTGTCCATTGAACTTCTTCTTTTTCATCTTCTGCTCCCGCTTCTTCAGCTCTGTAAGGGTACAAATCCACAACATTGAATATCGGTGAGATTTCAACCCCATCGGGTAATTCAATCTCATATGCGTTTTCCCCAAAAAAATTTATGACCTTGCATGGTCCAATCTTTTTCATCTTCAGCTTATTATATGTTCCCCTTGGGAACCTCTCCTTCCTCAGATGTGCAAGAATCAGATCACCAACTTCAAATTGAAGTTCTCACCTGTGTTGATCTTCTCTCCACTTGTATTCTTGACTCAAACTCTGCAATCGCTCCTTAATTCAGCTGTGAAGCTCCTTCATTGCTTCTACAAAGTCCTCTGCACTATCACTCCTGAATTTATTTTGTTTCGAATATTTCAATTCAGAAACTCCCATTGGTTGCATTCCATATACAATCTAGAATGGACTATGCCCTGTGCTTCTATTGAGTGAATCATTGTAAGCGAATTTTGCCTATGGAAGAATGTGATCCCATTGACTATGGTTTTCAGTCACTAAGCTTCTTAACAAATTTCCCAAGGTCCTGTTCACAACTTCTTTCTGCCCATCCGTCTGAGGATGATATGTCAAGTAAAAGACAAACTTGTCCCCAACTTCTTCCATAAGGTCCTCCAGAAATTTCCTACGAACTTGGTATCTCGATCAGAAACGATACTCTTTGGCAAGCCGTGAAGTCTGACAACTTCCTTGAAAAACAGGTTCGCAATATGAGTTGCGTCGCTAGTTTTATGGAATGGTATGAAATGTGCCATCTTTGAAAACCTGTCGACTACCACAAAGATCAAATCACATCCTCTTTGTGTCCTTGGCAGTCCCAATATGAATCCATGCTCACTACATCCCACAGCCTTTCAGGAATAGGTAATGGTTGGTATAACCCTGTGTTCTACCTTTTTCCCTTCGTGTGCTGACAAATTCTTCACCTATCCACAAATTTCTTCACATCTGTCTTCATCCCTGGCCAAAAATATGAGTCATTCAACTTTGAGAATGTTTTATCATGACCAAAGTGTCCGGCTAATCCTCCGCTATGTTTTTCCTTGAGTAAATTCTCCCTCATGGAGAATCTCAGAATACATAGTTGATTGCCTCTAAATAATAATCCATCCTGGATCATATATTCAGTCCATTGGCTTCTATTCCTGAGAATTGGATTCTCTGATGCCTCATATGCCTCCTTGAAGTTTGGATCATCCCTATACATTTCTTTGAGGTTATCAAAACCCAAAGTCTTGACTCTGAATTCCTGCATAAGCAAACATTTCCTGCTCAAAGCATCAACAACTTTGTTAGCAGTTCCAGGAATATGTTTAATCACAAAAGTAAAATTCTACATGTATTCAACCCATTTAGCATGTTTTTGGTTCAACTTCTCCTATTGAGTCACGAATTGTAAAGCATGATTATCGTTGTACAAAAAAAACTCCTTGGGAACCAAATAGTGTCTCCATTTCTTCAACGCTTGTATGACTGCATAGAATTATTTGTTATATGTTGAGTACTTAATCTTTGCTTCATTTAGTTTTTCACTAAAGTACATGATCAGTCTATCATCTTGGCTCATGACCACTCCAATTTCAAATCCACTCACGTCACACCTGACCTGGAATGTCTTGCTGAAATCTGGCAAAACCAGAATTGGTTGCTCAGTGATCTTCATCTTCAACAACTTGAAGCTCTTTTCTACTTCCTCCATCCAGTGAAAAGATTTATGTATTTTATTCAACGTATCCATCATTGGTGCACTAATTACACTGAAGTTTCGGATAAATTTCTTGTAGAAGCTAGCCAAACCATGGAAGCTTCGAACTTCAAACACGCTCTTTGGCGATGGCCAATTCTTAATCGCCTCTATCTTTTCCGGATCCATCTTCAACTCATTTGCAGAGATAACAAAACCCAAATAAATGAGTTACGTCCTCATAAATGATGATTTCTTCATATTAATGAGCAATTTATCCTGTTGTAATCTCCTCATTACTACAACTAGATTCTTTAAGTGTTATGCTTCTATCTTGCTGAAAATTAATATATCGTCAAGATATACAATGACGAATTTCCCTATGAAATCCTTCAGGACTTTATTCATCATCCTCATGAATGTATTAGGTGCATTCATTAATCCAAATGGCATGACAAGCCATTCATATAGCCCCTCATTCATCTTGAATGTTGTCTTCCATTCATCACCTTCTCTCATCCGAATTTGATGATACCCTCTTTTCAAATCAATCTTTGAAAAAAACTTTGCTCCACTCAAGAAATCCATCAAGTCATCCATCCTTGGAAATAGAAATCTGTATCTGATGGTAATATTATTGATTTCCCTTGAGTCTATACACATTATCCAGCCTCCATCTTTCTTTGGGCTGAGCACTTTCGGAACAGTGCATGGACTCAAGCTCTCCTGAATCAATCCCTTGTCCCTTAAGTCCTGGACCTGCCTCTTAACTTCTTCATTTTCCTGTAGCGTCAATCTGTACGTTTCTTTTTTCAGTAAACTGGCCCTAGGTATAAGGTCGATATGATGGCTTATACTCCTGATAGGTGGCAACAAACAAGGTAGTTCGTCCATTACTATATCAGCAAATTCTTCGAGCAACTCTTGAATTTCTTCTGGTAGATCATCTATTCTCATACTGGTCAAAACAATTTTGGGCTTCGCGACCACAATAAATTGTGTTTCTTCCTTTTTCTTAACCTCATTAAGAAGTTCCTTCCTACTCATGAGAAGTACAGTGTTTCTCATCTCTGTTTTCACTTCTTTATTCTTAATCGGCAACAACATGTGAGTCCTACCAATTTTTTCAGGGTGTATGTGTTCTTTCTCCCATCATGAACTATGTTTCTGTCATATTGCCATGGTATACCCAACAATAGATGAAAAACATCCATGGGAATGACATCACATAATATTTCATCTTTATATCCTCCTATTTTAAATTCGACTAAACATTGTTTAGTGGCATTTACCTGATGTCCTTTTTGTAGCTAGGAAACTCTGTATGGGCTTGGATGTACAACAGTATCTATCTCCAGCTTTTCTACCATCTCTGTAGATACGAGATTGTCTATGCTACCACTGTCCACTATGACCTTGCATACTCTATCCTTAGTTTTGCAAGCAGTCCTAAACATACTGTTTCTTTGGGATGAGTTCTTTGGTTCCTTCTTTGGTTTCAAGAGAACTTTCCTCATCATTAAGGATCTTCCACCCTCAGTATCTTCTGCCTCAACATTCCATCCTTGAGCTTCAACAATATGAGTTTCACCACCTTCTTTCTTCTTATCTGAACACTCATAGGATTTATGTCCAATTTTTCCACAAACAAAGCATTTCACTTCACCTCCTCTACCTCTTCCTCTTTCTCTGGCTCGAGGAAAAGTATTTATATTAGCATACTGCCTTCTCTTTGAGCTTCCTCCCTTCTCAGGTTGAGTTTGAGGTTTCTTCTCCTCTTCTTTAGGTCTCTGAATCCTTTCTTGGGAAATTATCTTGCCTCTGCTTTGACTTCTGCCTCGGCCTCTTTGACCTTGCTTCCAGCTCAGCTTCTATTCATCTTTCAGAGCCATCTAATAAGAATCTTCCACAGTCTAAATGGTCATCATGCTCATCTCATCTTGAATGTCATATCAGAGACCATTCATGTACCTGACAACTTTTTCATCATCTCTTTCTCGATGACCTACTCTGATGTTTATCCTGTAGAATTCTTCAGGGTATTCTTTCACTGACATTAGCTTCTATCTCAAATTCTGCATCCTTCGAAACATAGTGATTTGACAATCCCTGGGTATAAACTTGGCTTTCATCTTTGCAACCATTCTATCCCAGTTTTTGATTTTTTGCTTGCCCTTGCAGCATCTATCAGCCTACAGTTCATCCCACCATAGTGTTGCATGCCCTTTAAGTCTAGTAATGGCATGTTTGACTTTCTTGTCTTCCTCGACATCCTCATAGTCGAAGTATTTTTCTAGAGCTCTAATCCAGTCTAGAAGTTCTTCAACATCCAAGTTTCCTTCGTACACTGGAATGTCCATTTTTTCCCTAGCACCTATCTTTGCAACAACCCTGAATAGGCATTCTTCTACAACATCTTCAACTGCAACTTCTTCTCCTTCATTTCCAGCTTCATTTTCACTTTCATCTTCGCTGATATCCCCAACGTCAACTGTGCTCCTCTCTGTTGTCTCCATAGCATCAAGCCTAGAATGTAATTCACACATTTCTCTTTCCACAGTTGGATCAGGTATTTGCCTGTCTCTTCTTCTCGACGGCATGGCTGTAAAATTTTCTCCCTTCTCTCTACTACAGAAAGAAAATAATTTTTTCTATCATATGATACCAAAATTGACGAAGACCCCCGACCCTCTGGCTGTGATCCACACAGGATCGTTCTAATTTTTTCTCGAGCTGAAACGACTCCCTTGGATCCCTATTGGAACCTCACGAATCCGATCCACAGGACGTTCATGAAAACCCGTCCTACGCAACTTAACACCAAGCATGAGCCTTACGTCTCCATGCAACCACAACCGAGCCTTAGCGCAAGCACCTTTCCCAACTTGAGACTTCGTGAGTCGATGACGCTCCCTCCTCACTAGTGCCTGCTACATATAACCGTAGGCTAGGCTAAACACTAGCACTACTCGCAACTCGTGACTTCACAAGTTGAAGTGTTGATCCCTCGTTCTCCTCCTTTGCGAATCCCCGAAACATGATAAGTCAAAAATGGGTTCACTCCTTCCTAGGTGACATGTGTCCACCACCTTTCACCCGCTTCCACCTTTCTCTGGGCGCTTGTTGTTACGCCATCTGTCAACCATGCGGCCCCACCTAACGAATGTGCCATGGGTTCGTATGAGCCCTCGGCGCTCGACACTTCATGACTTCACAATCGAAAAGAAATTCTTTCAACCCCCGATACGTGATACCCCGTGGAGGTTCTGATCCAACGGTTCTCCCGTGGCTTGGATCCAACGGTCTGGATCTCCTTCCCTGCTCCACGCAACTCGGGACTTTGCGAATCTAAGAATTTGGTCTGGCCTCCAAACTCATGAAATATGAATTCATGAAATTATCCAACGACGTGGGTTGAAATGAGATCAATGACTCATATTGACCCCCGAATCCTAGGTGATGGGTTTCATCGACCTCTAACCACCTTGCCACTTTGCAAGATCCAACGACTCTCACAACTTCGACAATTCCTTCATGAAGGCCTCTCATCGTCCATATGGATCATTTCCTGGGGTGCCTGTAAGCGCTTAAATCCCTCGCAACTTGGTACGATCCTGGGGATATCGGCATTTCGACACTTCTCCACGAAGAAATTTCACCGTTTGTCACTCTTCTCAAGGATCTCTGGCCAAAATGACTTGGTGTTCTTCCACCTGAACTTGACCTCTGCGAGACATTTTCGATCTCCGCCTTCCTTTGAACACTTCAAAGGTGCTACCTCTCCTGAGCTCTTTCTTGCAAATTCAAGCTTCCAAAAGGAATCCTGCTCGCACTCCTTGCAGAAAACTTTCAATTAACCTCTCGTTATATAAGTCTTCAACCCTATGCACTTTTTACAATAGTAGTCCTTCAACCTTACCTTAGTTGATAAATTCTAAGGCCTCAACCATCCTGTGCACACCTTGCATGGTTCTGCGCTTTTCCTGCACTTCTGCTGGTATGAGAACAACGATATCTCTCCTGAGCTTTCTAAGATAAAACTCAGACCCACGTTAATGAACACCTTGCGGACGTTCACTGCACTCCTTGAAGGAACTCTCAGGGAGAGAAACAATTGAAACTCATTCTTCCTCTTTCAGGGATTGAGTGCTCCTGTACATGGGTTCTTCTCTACAACTCTCTGCTATAGCTCTCCAACTTATGAATTCTGAATGATAATAATGTTCCCTCCAATGATACAAAGGTGAGGGTGTCTATATCCATTTTACCTCCTATGCTTCTAAATTGTCTAATCTATTAAATCAAATCTACCTACTTTCATTAAAAATAATTAAATGCCTATTACATCCAACAGATGAGAGTAATTTCTCCAAATTTGTTCATATATCCAAGATATAAATGTAAGTATGCTCCTCCTAGCTATTACATTAATGCTTCAGATTTCAAAACTCAAAACGTTTTCATAAGAAAGTGCCCCTTTTTTCATCTGCGCGTCCAGTTATTCCTTTGGCTAGGCGCATGCTTTGGCTTTGTACAATGCTCTTCCATCAAGAGGTAACACATTTTTTGATTCAGACCCCCTACCTCAGTAGGGTCCACTGGCCTCTCGGTCTCTGGATCGCTCTCTTCCCTAAGCCGAAATGGCTCCTCAAGCTCCTGCTGGAACCCTTTGAATGAATCCACAGGTCCCTTCACCCTCTGGTACATGCCTTGAAAAAAAAAAAAACCTGCGCGCGCCCCCCCTTTTCAGCGCTCTTCTCTGTTCTGAACCACCACACACCTTGGCGCTGACTCCTTTCACATTTTGGGGTTTTGCGATTTCGCGAGTCGGGACTCCACGTCTCCCAACTCCTGGCCTCTCTAACACCCAGGTCCCGAAATGCTGAAAAGGGCTTAATGTCAAAGCGATATCGGCTTTCGCTATTCGGGGAATCACGATGCAAGCATTCCTCCTGTTCCCTGTCTTTCGAATCCCCGGTTCCCAAAATTCCAAAATATCCCTACTGAGAGATCAATGGTCCATATCCATCTTGAACCAACCCTACGATCCCATTGGATCGACGACCCACATCCTTTCGGAGATTTCCTCGAAACCTTGACCGCTCACCATGTGTTGTTTTTTATGGACAGTCCTGCTCCTTTCACAAATTATCCTTTCATGATTTTGGCCCAGTCTTCTCCTTCATTTCCCCAGTGCCAAAAACTCTGAAAACCCCCGACCCCACTGGATTGATGGTCCACACTCGTCCTGATTGACGGTCAGGATATGATCGTGATTCTCCCTTTCACGACTTTTGGCGACTCTTCACTCTCGATCTCCCGATGTACGAATCCTCGAATTCCTGAAATGGTTCAGATCTTTTCGGTATTTCATGAACCAGGAGTCCACGACTCTCGACCCCAAAATCAATTGTCGCGCCAATCCCTAAATTCCTGAAATGCGAATTCACAAAATATCCAACGACTCTTGTTGGATTGGATCCAATGACCCTTATCTCCCCTGAGCTTATGTGTGATTGTATATGGACTCGCCTTAACCCCCTTACTCCTTTGCAAGATCCGATGGCTCTCGGGTCTTCGACGCTTCTCCATGAAGTGTTCCCGCCATTCAATTTCACACTTGTTAATCCCTTTCGCGATTCGAGAGTTAGAGTGAACAAGGATTTTGGCCTGTGCTCCAAACTTACGGACCCCAAATTCCCAAAATGATCTGATAGCTATAGGCCTTTTCATAGTTTCGTGAACCGGGAGTTCATGATGCAGTGACTCCAAAATTACAACCTCCTCTACTTGATGCAGGAGCACCGCTCCAATCCAGCAAAGCGCCAGCCAGCCAACACATCAAGTGCACATTCAATGGAAGGAGAGAGGCATAACCCTCTCATTTTTCAAAATTTAAAGTTTGCCTTAAATGGTTGTAAGGCTGAGATCTAGATCTGACTCGGACTAGACAGCCTTTCAATGTAATTGAATGTAAATTAATGAGAGTTGGTGAGGATGGTGGGAAGTTCTTGAGGAGCCCTCTTTTGTTTTTCAGTTAGGCAGAGAAGAGGTAGAATAGAGAATAGGGAGGAGAGAAGAGCCGAGACTCTATTGCAATACGAGCTTGAACACATTGTAAAAAGGCACTTCATATTAATACAATCAGAGATTTTTTTCCTGCATGTTATTCTATGTATGCTGATGAATGTCTTTATGTGTTGATGGTATGTTGTAGATGTATGTTAGATGTGCATTTGCAGGGATAGATAGATTTTCCTATCTGAGAGTTATTTGATTCCAGGTTTGGATTCTTTGTGGTTTCATGCAAGAGTGCATGATAGAGTACCACGGTCTCTCAAAACCAGTGCAGGAGTGCACTTCTGAATTCCGTGGAATTTCAGACAAAGATGTGCCAAGAGGGTGCACCGGAGGAATTCATTGACTCAAATGAAAGAATCCTCAGGGTTGTTGAACACCCTAAAGGAAGAAATGTGCTGAGGAGGGAAGAGAGAGAGAGAGAGAGGAGAAGGAGAATTGTTGAGAATTTTGTAAAGGCTCTGCGAGGAGGGCATTGAGAAAATGCACAGGATTCATTGAGGATAACTCTATTTCGAGTTCGGTGAGAAGACAGAGTCACTGAGGATTATGGAGAACTCTACTAGGTGGGCATTGAGTTGGTGCAAGTGTGCACAGAAGGAACTCTTGTTCGAGTTCTAAGATAAGAGAAGTGTCACAGGAGGAGACACTCACAGGGTTACTAAACACCCTGCAGGCTTAGCAAAGCGTGCTTGAGAAGGAAGTTTCTAGAGGGAACTTACATCCCTTCAAGGAGAGAAATGGACAAAGACACATTGAGGTCAGAGCCACAGATAAGCTCAGAAGAGATAGCACCATTTCATGCAAAGGTCCTGCAAGAGGTTGCAGAGTTCGAAGGAACCTTTGAGGTTCAGAGAAATAAATCTCAGGAGGAGGAATGCCTCTTAGAATACAGGCGGGAGCCAAGGTTACAGGCTTCGTAGCAGAGACAAAGGCCGAGGCCTTTTGGAGCAAGAAATTTTCCAAGGGAAAAGAAGAATGCCATGTTTAAGGTAGAGCACAACCATCGTTATATTAGCTGGAGAGGTGAGATCTGGGTCATTGAAGTCTACGTCCAGACGCACGTAGGAAAGCATGCAAGGAAGAGAAACATACTGAGGCCATCAGATCTAGTGAAAAGGACCGATAGCCATCAGATCCGGAGGAAGGCACATGGAGTTTAACCTCTAGGAGGTCGCGCAGGAGAAGAGATGAAACGAATGGTGGAGACGCTTCGTGGAGAAGTGAAAAAATCTTGTGGACCGTTGCATCTCGTAGAGCTGTGAGAAGGTTAAGGCTGAGTGTCTTTTAGCATTTTGGCATTTCAGCATTTCGTGATTCAGGAGTTAGAGTGACCAAGGATTTTGGCCTGTGCTCCAAACTTACAGACCCCGAATTCCCGAAATGCTATGACGGCTATAGGCCTTTTCAGAGTTTCATGAACCAGGAATTCACGATGTAGTGACTCCAAAATCACAGCCTCCTCTACTTCCCAAACCCCGAAATGAAAAAATGTCAAAATGATAAAAGACACTCAATCTTAACCTTCTCACATCTCTGCGAGATCCAACGGTCCACGATATTTTGGCACTTCTCCACGAAGTGCCTCCACCGTCCATTTCAGCTCTTCTCTTGCATGACCTCCCAGAGGTTAAACTCCATGTGCCTTCCTCTGGATCTGATGGCTATCGGTCCTTTGCAATAGATCTAACGACCCAGATCTATTTCTCTTCCTTGTGCGCTTTCCTACATGCGTCTGGACGTAGACTTCAACGACCCAAATCTCGCCTCTCTAGTTGATCTAACGACAGCTATACTCTACCTTGAGCATGGCCTTGTTCCTTTCCCTTGGAATATTTCTTTCTCCAAAAGGCCTCAACCTTTGTCTCTTTTGCAAAACCTGTAACCTTGGCTCCCGCTTGTATTCTAAGAGGTGTTCCTCCTCCTGAGATTTATTTCTCTGAACCTCAAAGGTTCCTTCAAACTTTGCAACCCCTTGCAGGACCTTTTCATGAAATGGTGCTATCTCTTCTGAGCTTATCTGTGGCTATGACCTCAAAGTGTCGCTTTCTCTTTCTCTCCTTGAAGGGATGTAAGTTCCCTCTAGCAACTTCCTACTCAAGCACGCTTTGTTGAGCTTGCAGGGTGTTCAGTAACCCTGTGAGTGTCTCCTCCTGTGACACTTCTCTTATCTTAGAACTCGAACAAGAGTTTCTTTTGTGCACACTTAAACCAACTCATTTCCCACCTGGCAGAGTTCTCCAAAATCCTCAGTGACTCTGTCTTCTCACCGAACTCGAAATAGAGTTCTCCTCAATGCATCCTATGCATTTTCTCAATGCCCTCCTGGCAGAGCCTTTACAAAATTCTCAACAATTCTTCTTCTCCTCTCTCTCTCTCTCTTCTCTCCTCAGCATGGTTCTTCCTTCAGGGTGTTCAACAACCATGATGATTCTTTCCTTCAAGTCAATGAATTCCTCTGGTGCACCCTCTTGGCACGTCTTTGTCTGAAATTTCGCAGAATTCAGAAGTGCAATCCTGCACTAGTTTTCAGAGACTGTAGTACTCTGTCATGCACTCTTGCATGAAACCACAAAGAATCCAAACCTGGAATAAGAGAACTCTCAGATATGAAAATCTATCTATCCTTGCAAATGCACATCTAACATACATCTACAGCATACCATCAACACATAAAGACATTCATCAGCATACACAGAATAACATGCAAGAAAAACTGCTCTGATTGTCTTAATATGAAGTGGCACTTTACAATGTGTTCGAGCTCAGACTACAACAGAGTCTCGGCTCTCCTTTCCTCCCCATTCTCTATTCTGCCTCTTCTCTGCCTAACTGAAAAACAAAAGAAGATATTTTTACAAAAGGGGGCTCCTCAAGCGCTTCCCTCCATCCTCACCAACTCTCATTAATTTACATTCAATTACATTGAATGGCTATCTAGTCTGAATCGGATCTATATCTCATCCTTACAACCATTTAAGACAAACTTTAAATTTTGAAAAATGAGAGGGCTACGCCTCTCTCCTTCCATTGAATGTGTGCTTGATGTGTTGGTTGGCTAGTGCATTGCTGGATCAGAGTGATTCTCCTGCATCATACTCCACAGCTGCGAAAAATTCATGAGCTCCTTCTCATGAGCTTCCTAGCATGGCTATCAGAATCCACTTGGATCCCAAGATCTCTTCTGGAGCTATCCATCCACTCCACTGCTTCATTGCTACTGTTGTGGCTGCATCCCTGCTGCTATGGCATATTCTTCTCTGCTCAGCTTCATCTTGTTGATTGCTTCCTGTGATTACCTCGACATCAGCCTCCTGATCTTCTTAATGACTTCATCCAGCTACTCTAGTTGCTGGATTTCTTTATGCAATCTCTTCTGCTGCACTTCCTCCTTGCAAATGTGTAGATCGACTTGATCCCCCTTGTAATATTCTCCATCTCCTGTGGCCTTATCTTTCCACTCTGCTGCAGATTCCAATTTTGCAGTCTCCTCACTGAATTGTTGCTCAGATTCTCCCTTTGACAACTTCGCTTCTGCCATTTCTCCTGCTAGTGTATTTCCATCTTCCTCCAGTCGCTCCTTAGGCTGTTATTCTCCCTCTATCTCCAACCTGATCTATTGGATGTGCATGCCCTGCACCTTCACCCTTCTCTCCAAGGCTTCAATCTCTTCACACAAAACAACAAAATCTATGTTGTCTGCTTCCTCCTCTTCTTCTTTTGTAGTCTCCAGTACTACAATTACCTTCTGTTCTACTCCCTGGCCAAAAATTTTGAGCCATTCCAACGAATTCTCATCTTCTTCTGCTATAAGCTCTAGTGTTGTAGTCATCTCCTTTTCAGCTTCCTGGCTGAAAATTTTGAGATATTCTTCTGAATGCTCATCTCCTTCATCTCCTTGGGAAAACGTCAGTGTCTACTCCACTTCTTCCTCCATGACAAGTTTTTATGGTTGTCCTCCTACTGTTGTTGCATCTGCAACACCTTCGTTGGCCTCAACTAGGCTACGTGGTAGGAATACCCACATTCCCCCAATCATCAGAATGCTCTTATGATCCTCACCTGTCAGCACTCCTTGTTGATCTGAACTCTCCTCTGAGTTCATGAGACTCTCAGACAGACTCATCTCCTTTCCCCTTTCCACCTGGCAATTTGCAAATTTTCTGTTGCCCATTTGGCAGTCTATGAGATCTAGTGATCCCATCTCATTGCCCACTTGGCAATCTAAACTTTCACCACTGCTCCCCTAGCAGTACGCGATACCTTCCACTGATCTCTTTCCATTGCCCACCTGGCAGTTTATGAGATCAATCGATCCCATATTCATCATCACTCCTTGCTGACCTGAACTCATCCATGAGTTCATGAGACTTTCAGATAGTCTCATCTACTCTCCCTTGCCCACTTAGAAATATGGGATTTCTACCCTGCCCACCTGGCAGTTTACGAGATATTCAACTAATCTCATACCATTTATGTCCTGGCAATATGAATTCCCACTGATGTCCTCTCGACAATATATGAGATCCTCCAATGATCTCATTTCATTGCCCACCTACAATTCGAAAATTCATCACTGCCCTCCTGGCAGTTTACGAGATCTAAAATTGATTCCTCTTCCTCATCATCACTGAGATTTCTCCCAGCTTTTGGTTCACACACATGAACCACTTCCTCTACATCTCTAAGGCTTTCCCATACCTCATCCATTCCTTCAATAACCTTCATTGTCTTTGGGCCAATAAATAATGAACTGGCCACTTTACCCTTCTGTTTATGGGCCATTCATATACCCAATGCGGCTCTGCATCCTACTGCATACGCAATGCAAACTCTTCCATTCTCACCCTTATCTCATTGAGTTCTTTATCCATCTCATCTTTTCTCTACTACTGGTCGTTCTTCTTTCCACCGCATCCACGTCCTTTAGTAGCCATCTTCCTACTCCTGTCTACCCTCCTGACAAACTTGTTGCTGTCACTCTGCAACCGTGAGTGCTTCCAGCCTTTCCTACAATCCTCCTGACTGTCTATTGACTGTTGCACACCTTACAACAATCATCATAGAACTTCAACACTCTGTCCTCCTTTTCCTTTGGCTCCTTCTGTCTACAATATATAGATGAAATCAGGCTCTGATACCACTTGATGGTGTGTATCAGAGTATTTTCTTTATCTACTCTGCCTCCCTCTACCTGTAGTCTATAGACATAAAGTGTTTCGGATACCACATTGATGCAGACCCCCTACCTCAGCAAGGTCCACTAACTTCCCGGTCCTTGGATCACTCTCTTCCCTGAGTTGAAATGGCTCTTCAGGATCCTGCTGGAACCCTTTGAATGAATCCATACGTCCCTTCTCCCTCTAGCACAGGGCTTGAAAAAAACAAAACCTACGCACGCGCCCCCTTTTCGACGCTCTTCTCTGTTCTGAACCAACACACACCTCAGTGATTTCTTGAGTCGGGACTCCACATCTCCCGACTCCTAACCACTCTAACACTTGGGTCCATAAATGCCGAAAAGGGATTAACATCAAAGTGCTACCTTCTTTCTCGATTCGGGGAATCATGATGCAAGCGTTCCCCCTGTTCCTTGTCTTTCGAATTCCTGGTTCCCGAAATGCCAAAATCTCTCTGCTGAGAGATCAACGATCCATATCCCTCTTGAACCAATGGCTACAATCCCACTGGATCAATGACCCACATCCTTTCAAAGATTTCCATGAAACCTTGACCGCTCGCCACATGTCCTCCTTGATGGACGATCCTTCTCCTTTCGCGAATTCACCTTTTACGATTTTGGCCTAGTCTTCTCCTTCATTTACCTAGTGCTAAGAACTCTGAAAACCCCCGACCCCACTGGATCGATGGTCCACACTCGTCCTGATCGATGGTCAGGATCTGATCGCAATTCTCCCTTTCATGACTTTTAGCGACTCTTCACTCTCGATCTCCCGGTGTCCGAATCCTCGAATTCCCGAAATGGCTCAGATCTTTTTGGGATTTTTCGAATTGGGAGTCCATGACTCTTGACCCCAAAATCACTTTTCATGTCAATCCCTGAATTCCCAAAATGGGAATTCGCGCAAGATCTGATGAATCTCGTTGGATTGGATCTAATGACCCTTATCTCCCCTAAGCTTATGGGTGATTGTAGAGGGACTCGCCTTAACCCCCTTACTCCTTTGCAAGATCCAATGACTCTCGAGTCTTCGACGCTTCTCCACGAAGTGTTCCCACCGTTCAATTTCACACTTGATAATCCCTTTCGCAATTTGAGAGTTAGAGTGACCAAGGATTTTAGCCTGTGCTCCAAACTTACTGACCCCGAATTCCAAAAATGATCTGACGGCTATAGGCCTTTTCGTAGTTTCATGAACCGGGAGTTCACGATGCAGTGACTCCAAAATCACAGCCTCCTCTACTTCCTGAAATCTAAAATTCTGAAATGTTGAAATGCTAAAAGACACTCAGCCTTAACCTTCTCATAGCTCTGTGAGATCCAACAGTCCACGAGATTTTGACACTTCTCCACGAAGTGTCTCCACCGTCTGTTTCAGCTCTTCTCCTGCACGACCTCCCAGAGGTTAAACGTCATGTTCCTTCATCTAGATTCGATGGCTATCGATCCTTTACACTAGATCTGATGGCCCTGATTTGTTTCTCTTCCTTATGCACTTTCCTGCGTGTGTCTGGACGTAGATTTCAACGTCTCAGATCTTGCCTCTCTAGCTGATCTAATGGGAGTTGTGCTCTACCTTGAGCATGGCCTTCTTCCTTTCCCTTGGAAGATTTCTTTCTCCAAAAGGCCTCGACCTTTGTCTCTTCTTCAAAGCCTGTAACCTTGGCTCCCGCCTATATTCTAAGAGGCGTTCCTCCTCCTAAGCCTTATTTCTCTAAACCTCAAAGGTTCCTTCAAACTTTGCAACCTCTTGCAATACCTTTGCACAAAATGGTGCTATCTCTTATGAGCTTATCTGTGGCTTTGACCTCAAAGTGTCTCTGTCCATTTCTCTTCTTGAAGGGATGTAAGTGCCCTCTGGAAACTTCCTGCTCAAGCACGCTTTGCTGAGCTTGCAAGGTGTTTAGTAACCGTGTGAGTGTCTCCTCCTGTGACACTTCTCTTATCTTAGAACTCGAACAAGAGTTCCTTCTGTGCACACTTGGACCAACTCAATGCCCACCTGGTAGAGTTCTCCAGAATCCTCAGTGACTATGTATTCTCATCGAACTTGAAATAGAGTTCTCCTCAATGCATCTTGTGCATTTGCTCAATTCTCTCCTGGCAGAGCCTTTACAAAATTCTCAACAATTCTGCTTCTCCTCTCTCTCTCTCTCTGTGCTCTCCTCATTACAGTTCTTCCTTCAGAGTGTTCAACAACCTTGAGGATTCTTTCCTTCGAGTCAATGAATTCCTCTAGTGCGCCCTCTTGGCACGTCTTTGTTTGAAATTCTACAGAATTCATAAGTGCACTCGCGCACTAGTTTTCAGAGACCGCGGTACTCTGTCATGCGCTATTGCATGAAACCACAAAGAATCTGAGCATGGAATCAAAGAACTCTCAGATAGGAAAATCTATATATCCTTGAAAATGCACATCTAACATAAAACTATAACATACCATCAACACATAAAGACATTCATCAACATACAGAGAATAACATGCAGGAAAAATAGCTCTGATTGTATTAATATGAAGTGCCTCTTTACAATGTGTTTGAGCTCGGACTGCAATAGAGTCTCATCTCTCCTCTCCTCCCTATTCTCTATTCTACCTCTTCTCTTCCTAACTAAAAAACAAAAGAAGATCTTTTTACAAAAGGGGGCTCCTTGAGCGCTTCCCTCCATCCTCACCAACTCTCATTAATTTACATTCAATTACATTGAATGGTTGTCTAGTCTGAATCGGATCTAGATCTCAACCTTACAACCATTTAAGGCAAACTTTAAATTTTGAAAAATGAGAAGGTTGTGCCTCTCTCCTTCCATTGAATGTGCGCTTGATGTGCTGGCTGGATGGCGCATTGTTGGATTGGAGCGATGCTCCTGCATCATTTTTTGTTTAAGTTTATTAAATTTTTAAATTTTTATCTATTATCCTTTTTATGTTAATGATATAGTAATAACTTAAAGATCTGTTATATACATATGTGGGACCATTTATACCAGTAGAATTTTCCAGGTCCATGTGGCATCCTTGATCAGAGGTCAGACCCATAGGAGAAGAAGGACCAGCAAATGCAGGAGGACCCCCAGTCGAAGAGGTTGAGAGAGAATTGTGGTGAGTAGAGAGAAACCTGATGGCTCTCACTCGTGTAGTACCCATGGGAGAGATCGAGGATCTTCCCCAGGTTGTGCAACCACATGTACTGGGGGTGCCTAGGACTTGGGTCTGGTTATTCCAACATCTTGTGAACTCCGTAGTTCACTATAGAAGGGACAATAGTCATATACCTTAGATAGTATCGAACCATACATGTGTCGAGGGCACTTTATGTACTATATGTTATCACCTGTTATGTTCTTGAAAGCCTCACCTCTCATCTCTTATTTTATCCTTTTTAATTTTTACTATATAAGTTGTAGATTATCATCATTAGGTTGTGAAGGGTTCAAAATATTGTCAAGGGGGTCAAAATATTATTATGTTGAGAGAAATGAGAAATACTTAGTCTTGTAAAAATGGAAAGGAATAATTTTTCACATGTTTGTAGGACTATCCTATGACATCATTTAAAGTTTTAAATCCTTTCATTGGAATTCATACGTCATTTCATAACTTTGTATCATCATTACTAAATTAGATAACGAATTTCAAGTCATTTTCATTCCAAATATTCCAAAGGACAAGTTTATATAGGGCGCTACATGAACTTCCACATGTCCTTGTTTCATCATCATGCATATGGTTAGATGGAATTTGAGGACGTGGATTGTCCTACTTGGAAGAATTAAAGTCTTAAGGTGGTCATCATGTACCTAACCATATCACAGCATAAAAAGGTGGTGATACTTTCAGTTGTTTGTACCTATTACCTAGGACATCACAAGATGAGGGTTTTTCAAAATAAAGTTTTCTTAATCTAGCATTTTATCTGCTTTTATAATATTCAAATTGCAACTAGTAAATTTAGATTTCCTCCTTATATCAAGAAAATATCGTCTATATCTCTACATAAAATATGTATTTCACTCCTACAACAAGAAATCTATTCTTCTGGTCGTGACAGTTGAATGGGAAAAAGTGGAAACGTGAACAAAAAAGAGCTAGAAGGACCCGAGATCATGGAGGCATATGAGGAAAACAGATATAGATTTGACTAGGTTGGCTAGTATATGTTTTGTACCAAATTTTATGGCCATGATTATGGTGTAGCTCATGCATTTGCTAAAGGATTTGATGGAATAAGGGTTTAGATTTATAATTTTATTATGAAGGTAACAGGGGATTCAATAGCATCAGCCTCTAATCTCCCTATTGATGGTGAAAAGTGGTTCAAAAACAAATTAATTTCAGGAGGGGATGTCAATCAATTATTTAAGCCAGAGCACAGAGATCCCAATTGGGCTAAGGGTATTCCTATGTAATAGATATTTAATGAGTGGATGGAATCTATGTTGATGCTCAAACGTTTTATCACATGTGAAGGATGTTATTCCACTATTTTCCTTTTTCACTTATGATTCCTCCTTTTGTCAGGAATACAAATGATGAACCTGTCATATTATTTCTTGAGAGATTTGAATAAAATGGCCATGAAATTTCAAGAAAATCTTAAAACCCCACTGCATGGTATCTATCATCAAGGTTTAATCAAAGTATTGGTTAAAGGAGAGTTGGAGAAATGACATAGGACATGGAATTGATTCTTGATTTAGTCGGGTTTTAAAATAGAAGTTCATCCTCCTGGCCAAAAATCAATTGATAAAGTTATTTAACCAACACCAAGAGTATCTTCAAGCATAATTCCACCTGCTACTTCAAGGAAGAATAAAAGGAATATTAGTTTGAATACTTATGATGAATGATTTGAGGATACCCCAACCATATTGCAACTAGGAGAAGGACCTTCTCATGGGATGGGTGGAGGTAGGGATCCTTTCCCTCGTGTAAAGAAAAATTATATCAAAAAGAGTAAAAGGTTAGCAAAGCCAGTGATCTCAAATGCAATTCAAGAACTTGAAATAGTAGAGACACCTGCAACCCTATACAATCTAAAGAAGCCATTCCAAAGATAGTTTCTCCTAGTTTTAGTTATTTTTATGATGATGTGGATATATATAAAATTTTGTTAAGGAAAATGAGTAATATGTCATAAAACAAATTCAGATTAAAATCCATATCCATCTTCAACCCTAAAATTAAATATAAGGTCATAATAATTGATGAAGACCCTACAAACCCTAATGCAAATACATCAATGAGAAAGAAGGTTTCTAAAAATAAAAGTTGAGAATAAGAAACCAAAGAAGGAGGATCTAACAAAAAATAGAAATTCTCCTACAGGGAAAGAGAGACTGTCTGCTAGAAAATAAAGTAAACAAAGCAAGAAGGGCCAAAGGCCTTTGACTATATATGAAGATAATAGACCAAGGAGAATTACTACTCATTCTGAGACGAAGAAAACGAGAGGTAATAATTTGGATCTGTTAGCTGAGGTAGCTAAATCCGTTCTCCAGGGAGAAGCCCTAATTTGAGGTCTTGAGTGTTTATGGACAAAACCTAATTTTTGACGTATGACGATGAAAGATTGAGAAATGACATTTTGTTTTCATGATATTGAGGTATTATCTTCCTTAAGTAACATTTTTTTGTAATGTTATCAACATCGGGTTTTAAAAGAGCGCTAGAGGAAGTTCCCACAACACTCTTCACAGGAAAACAATAGCACTATAGGAACACTTGTAGCAATCGATTTTGTAGAAGAATGCCCAGAATTACAATTTTGTGATGGAAATAGTAGAATATGAGGGTAATTTTTTTTGGACCCTAAAGAGAGAATATATTATCCCTTTTAAAGTTGATTCACAACCTCTTTTTGGTGTATTACAATACATGTTAGTCAACTATTATTGTCAAGTTGTTACAAATAGATGGATGAAAAAGGATTAGGAAAATCTCGTGAAAGATGTAGTGTACCAGCCAGTTGTATTCAAGTCAACAAAAAGACCTATCTCTATGAAAACTGTTTCCTATATTAAAGGATACTAGTTGTAAATATTTCTATTTTTGTAGATATGGGCAAAATTCTCCCCCGGGGCCTGTAGGAGTTATTTTTGAGATATCGCTAGATATCAGATTGATCCTAAATGTATGTAAATGATGTAAAAATTCTATATATTTGATTAAGTAACAGAAGAAGGGGTGGAATCCTTGTTTTTGGCTTGATATTGCATATCTAAAGATTGTTTTGATCTATCTTTCCTATGTAAATACTTCAACTCCTAATGAAATTGATGGTTAGTCTGTAATCTTTCTATGTTTATCATATTCATGCTTTCTTCTAAAATACTTTGTTGATGTTATACGATATTATGACAAATCCTTTTTCTGTTGAGAAGGTTTCTTTAAATGGTTTTTATTAATCTTTTCCACATTGGTGTTTTTCTCCTTAAATATTATTTAGAATGAATTATAGATAAAGGTTTATTCCTCTGCTGCATAAAGACATTAAAGACAATATTTTTTATTGATTTATTTATCAGTTTTTGTTTTTCCCCTTCTCTAAATCACATCACTTAAATCTTAAATCTCTAGCCATTAGTTTTGTTTACCTGACTTGTTGCACTTAGGTAAGTGATCTTAACAGATCAAATCATTATTCATTTCAAATCAAGCAAGGATTTATCCATCTTAAAACCCCTATTTAACATTTTGAAAGATGACATGCTAGGATTAATTCAATAGCAGTCTTGAGTTGAATTCTAGTGCTAACATCATTTGGCATCATTTTCAGGGAGCGAAATGATGAGATTTTTCCTAGGTAGAACAAAAGAAGTTTATAGATATAGTTTTAGATGGTGAAACTATAACTAGGAACAAGTTACCTTTAAATATAAATCAATATTTAGGTGGTCAAACCATGGTAGGTACAACACCACCCAATCCAATGGATTATATTAGAGCTTGAAGATTTGCACCTTTAGTATTGCCAAATAATCTCCATCCTCTCCCAGGAAATGATTGCATGAAGTACCTTCCAAGGTTTGACAATGAAGGGGAAACAACTGCAGAGGAACATTTGACAACTTCTTATTCCTTTGCTGACAATTTTCAAGTGGATTATGATGATGCATGGATGAGTTTTTTTGTCCAAATTTTAGACGGAGAAGTGAGGAAGTGGTTCAGGAAACTAAGAGCTAACTCTATTAATACCATCACGTATCTTGATGCTACCTCCTTGAGAAAGTGGAGAGACAATAAAGATGAATTCTATTACATGACAAAATTCAACAATCTTCAAAGAAAGAATGGTGAATTTGTCTCTGAATTCTCTCAAAGATTTAATAGGATGTACCAAAAGATACTAAATGATATCAGGGAAGCTGAAATGTTAGCAAAGCTAACTTATTCTAAATCCTTTGATGATTTTTTGTTTCTACTAAGGGAAAGAAGATCAACCACTCTGGATGATATGCAAGATTCAACTCTTGAAGTTGAATCCAACATTCTAGCATCAAAACAACTCAATAAAAGGTTAGATAAGGGAAAGATAAAAGACGAATATAAGTCCTCTTTATCAAATACCAAAAATCAGAATATTTCCTTGGAGGAGATGGCAAGAAAGATGGAGGAAATGTCATCTGAGTTGTCTAAAATCAGATTGGAAAAACATAAATGGAATACACCTCAGGAAGGAAATCAAAATACAAATCAATATAGAAGACCTCATAACCCTCAGATCATGCAGAGGGACAAAAGGAATAATGATGATCATAAAATCTAAAAACCTCTGCAAAATAATTATATTGAGGAAAATCAGGAAGCTGAAGAGGTAGATGAAGATTTGGATATTCATTTTTTCGGAGATGAGATTACTCTCATTCACCTAACATAGAATGAATATGAATATTCATTGACTGAACAGGTCAAGGAATTTTGAGATAATATGTTGTGTAACACAGATCAATAGGTGTACAATCGTAGATCCAAATCAGTGCCTGCTAAATATGCTCCTGAAAAAGACAAATCTTATCCTGGTAAATCTGCTTCTCAAAAATATAAACTTGATGCCCCAAGAGTACAAACATGTAGAAAAAATATTGAAAAGAAGCAATTACAACCAGCTATGAAAGTATCAGCCCCAAAGAAGACAAGTTCTCATCTCCTTTCAGTCTAGAACATGAGATAAGTAAGATCAAAATTCCTATTCCTTTGACTAAATTGGTTAAAACTAATTCTTATAGGAGTCATATTTTGAAATGGTTACAACCTTATTCGGTCATAGATCATGTTACTAATGTAATTAATCTCCAAGATGAAAAACCCACTATTTTCTTAGGGACAATTGTAGAAGAGAGGGATGACTCCACTCCCCCTTTTTATGTCTCGTTAATCGTTCATGGCAAAATCCTTCATAACTTCCTATTAGATTCTGGAGCCTCCCATAATATTATTTCAAAAGTTGTCATGGAAGAATTGGGGTTAGAAATCACCAAAGCATACCATGATCTATTTTTTTTTTATTCCAAAAAATTCAAATGATTGGGGGTTATTAAAGACCTTGTTGTTTCATTATCTCAAATCCCAGCCAAGATTTTAGTCATGGATATTGTTGTAGCTGATATCCCTCCCAAATTTGGTATGTTGTTGTCCAGATCTTGGTTTAAGAATCTTGGGGGATCTCTTCAAATGGATCTCTCTTATGCCACTATACCTGTTCTTGGAGGAGAATTTAGAAGACTCTATCGTGAAGCTCAATTGCCATATATTATCAGTGACAATGATCATTCTGTAAATCATCCTATCTATGAAATTGATGTGGACCTGGGATCCTCTATATTTCATATTGATAATTCTTTCCAACCATATTTTCCTTTGACTAAACCAGTTGTTATTCCACAGTGTTCTGAGAAGCAAATTCTCCTTTGGAAATTATACTTTGATGGAGATTCATCTAAAGAAGGCATAGGGGAAGGTTTAGTGTTGATTTCTCCTGAACATGAAGTCATTACCATGTATTACAAGTTAGAATTTGATACAACAAATAACATTGCAGAGTACGAGGGATTGTTGTTGGGTCCCAGGGTAGCTAAAGAAATGAAAATTCAGCATTTGAAGGTGCATGGGGATTCTGAACTCATTGTACAACATGTCAGAGATGTATATCAGACAAAGAACATTCAGTTGAAAGACTACAAAAATGAGGTATGGGACATCATTGAAGCCTTCTTTCTATATTTTAACATTATATATATTCCAAGAAATCAGAATGAGCAGGTCGATTCACTGTTATGGTAGCAAGTACTTTTAAACCTCCTTTTCCCCCAAAGATGAAATATGAATTAGAGTTTATGTACAAGACTTCTATTCGAGACAATTCCAAGCATTGGAGATCATTTGAGGAAGATTCTAAAATCAAAAGGTTCATTGAATCTATAGATGTTTTTTCTTCAATTCACATTGATCAAGATGCAGATTTAGATGAGGATAATCAAAATTTAAATTTTCATAATATGATTGTTGGGGATAAGATCTTGCAATTTTCTACTAATCATATCCCAAAAGTTCTAGTACCTCTTGAAAGGATTTTTTATCATAATTATGTTCTTGTGAAGCTCCATGATCTAGAAAAATAAGCAGAGGTGATTGATTGCAATCTTGGGACTGTTGCAAATCCCAAGCATGTTAAATTATCAAAATTCCTATTAGAAAAATACCGAGATAAATATGAAGAACTTTTGGAGGATTTCATTGATGTTTTTGCATGGAAATATGAAGATATTAGGACCTTTGATGAAACTATCATTCAACAGAAGATACCTTTGAAAGAGAGTGCAAAACCTTTCAAGCAAAAATTAAGGAAGATTAATCGTCTATCATTACCTATTATGGAGAAGGAAGTCAAGAAACATTTAGATGCTAAGATCATTGTATCCTTAAGGTACTCTAATGTGATAGAAAATCTGGTTCCAGTGAGAAAAAAAAATGGTGAAATCAGACTCTGTGTCGATTTTAGGAACTTGAATAGGTGTTCCCGAAAAGACAACTATCCATTTTCCAAAATGGAACATATATTGTAAAGGGTGGTAGGACATAGTAGGTTGTATATGATTGATGGTTTTTATGCATACAATTAGGTAGTTTTTCATCCAAATGATATGTAGAATACTTCTTTTACAACACCTTGTGGTACTTTTATATATGCCTGAATGCCTTTTGGTTTGATGAATGTTAGGGCCACTTTTCAATGAGCCATGTTTTGGATTACTGAGAGGGGGGTGAATCATTAATAGAGAAATTGAATCCTTTTTAACCACAAAATGCAAGTGTTATATCATTATAGAATTATCATCCAATAGTTGTAGACTAAATAAACAATGAACAAATGAGAAACCATACACATACAAAATACACTAGTGTTTTTAAGTGGATACCCAAAGAGGGATAAAACCGTGAAATTGTTTTTCTTATATGTCTTTAAGAATTACATTCATTGGAAGCACCAGCTTTCGTTGTTTTCCATATACAACTAGAAGGAGGCTCCAACCCCCTAGTTTCTCAGGCTACAACCTGAGGGAAGCTCCAACTTCCCAATTATCTGGCTACAACCAGAAGGAGGATACAACCCCCTATGTTCTCTAGATACAATCGGAAGGTGGCTACAACCACCTATCATTGCCCCGTCCAACTACCCTGATGTAGAAGTAGAATGATGGAACCATTTTCACACTGTCACTCTAAGATATACCACTATAAACATGTACCAATCAAACTTCACCAACAACCTATAACAACCTGTACCAAAAAATGTGTAATCAACCTCTACCATAAACAAGTGCATCAACCATGCACCAACCTGTACCTCAACCTGTACCATCAACGAGTGCATCAACCATGCACAAAATATGTACCAGTCATGCATAAAAAAAATAAACTATGACTCATCACGATGTACCAACATCATAAACTATACACCTCGTGTATGTGCCATCTCATCAACTATACACCTCATGTATGTGCCAACTCATCAACTAATTGTCTCAACCATGTACTCAACATGTCCCTCAACCAAAATCCCTCATCAATTTCATCATACAAATCTGATTTGTAACTCTGTAATAGACATGGTTTATATGATCACATACATGTAAACCTTCCTTAACTTTAAGAAGAAGAGACTATCATTTTCATCAAACTTTACTTTAGTATCAAATAACTAATTTTGGATTAGTCAACAACCCTAAATTGAAATAATCATAAATATGTACCTATAATGAATAAAGATATGAAAATGGTATACAATGTCCATCAGTGTGTTTTATGCAATTCCTCCAGATTTCAATACTTGGATCCTCTCAGAAAAGGAATTAGAGAAAAAATGGCATACCTTGTTGAATTTTGGCTTATTCTAGAGATCGAACTTGTAGAGAATGCCCCGTATAGAATATGTTTTGTATAGATCGGAAAATGTTAAATAACATACTACATAATGTACTCTAACCAATACATTTTTTTATACTGAACTTGGATCTGTTATGAATATTTTATGACGTTTTTACCCGAAACACCTGTTTTAGACTAGTTTCACGACTAGCCACAAACCCTATTTTCCACGCAGTGTAACTCCAAAAATAAAACGATCCACAAGAGGAAATTTTTATCACATCTACTTGGATATGTATCCTCAACAGCCTACCAATTTAACAATCTGAGGCATTCTACAAAAAAAAATATTGTGAAAATGGTGAGATGACCTGTAAATAACATACCTTAGAAAGCATCATCAAAATAATTTATCCTCCCTTGAATTTCAACCTTCTTTACTTCACCTTCCCTCTGAAATTTGTCTTAGATATCCTTTGGTTACCTCAGTCACTTATATATATTCAATATGCTCAAGTTTGTTTAAAAATGAGAGACCCTTTCCTCTTATTTATACTTTCATGTAGCTTCCTCAAGGGGTTACCTTCTAACCATCTTAATCCATTTTCCTTATTTTAAGGCTAACCCAATTCTAACCACTTGTCCACTTGTAATTTCTCCATTAAATTCATTATTTAAATAATTTATTTTTTATCCACTTTGACTTATAGTACACTCGTCACTTCAATTTATTATTTAAATTACCTTCTAACCATCTTAACCCACTTTATTTATTTTAGGGCTAACCCACTTGTAACCACTTGATCACTTAGTAATTTCCCTGTTAAGCCCTAATATTGGCTCATTACCCCTTAATTGGGGCATATTATATTAGTAATGTTATTTTATTTATGTCGGCTTTAGGCCATTAGTTGTAATTATACCTCCTAGTCTCCTATATATACCAAGGAGACATTTTCAT
>ML781340.1:1105411-1126287 GCA_009831015.1 Picea engelmannii
AAAGGCAGAATAGCAAGGGGGCTTCAGAATGAAGCCTCAGCCATCGATCTGGGAGGGTGGACTCTGGCCGTCCAGATCTACTCGCTACTTATTCTAATGCACATTCGTGCCCCAGCTTAAAGCCGACATCTCTTCCTCACATCTGACGGTCGTATAGACCCTGGGATCCTCTAAAATAATCTCGTCTGTTCATTGGGACTTATCGTCACAAGAGTCCGAACTCTCGACCACGGGGCTCCCGAATTCTTGATCCTCGGTTTCCTGATGTGGTTAATCTCTTGACACGTAGCCTCCTTAAATTGGACGGTCCATGACTGCTTTGGGGTTTCCACAATGGAAAGTCTCGATCTCTCATCACCAGGACTTCCGAATTCGCGATTCCCGTTTTCCCGAAACGGGTAATCTCGTGACACGTGGCCTCCTTAAATTGGACGGTCCAGATCTACTTCGGGGTTTTTGCCCCTAATCACTGGGGGTTTGACCCTCGGGTATCTCCGGAAAAATACAACGGCTATCGGGTTTTCCAGCTGAGATATGATGGCTCAGACAGGTTCCTCACTTGTGCATTCTCCCACGACTCCCTGGACGTGGAAACATCAACGGTCCAGATGTTCTCCTGGACCTTGGGGATATACGATCCTGATATCTTCGCTACCCATGAAGACACAAAAAGACAAAGTGGTAAGGCCTTAACATCCTACTTTCTCCTACCAATCTAACGGTCATGGCTGACCACAGATTTCCCGACGGGATCTTGTCCATCGATCAACAACTATTCCGGGTTAAGGTGCTTAACACTCCAATTTCTCCTTCCGATCTGACGGTTGTGAGTGACCACCAATCTCCCAATGGGATTTCGTTCGTCGATTCAATACTTATCAGGGATTTCTTAAGGCCTTGCGCCTTCACGTCCTTTCTCCAGGTTCTTGATGGGCGTTTGAGAAGGGTATCTCTATGGGGAAGTTTACCCAGGGTACTATCTGAGGCAGATAAGGGTATCACTCTCCCGAGAACCAGATGTGAAGTCTGAATTAGATCAGTACACATATAAATAACAACTTATGAAATAAGAAGCCATACGTAGTCTTTCCATTATAAACATACAACTACCAGTACTGATCAAAATATCATACAAACATTCTTATAATGGAATTATTCACAATTTCACAGCTTATGAGCATAATTGTCAGAATACATATATTTCAATATGCCAAAGGCAAAACACTTATCATAAAGTAACACCAGGGATTATGAAACTTCTAAGAGGGGTACTCGTTTCCACCCAACCATAGGCTCAACGACTCCCAGCGGATTTACCACTAGCTACCCCCGAGCTGAGACCACGATGCTGTGAGATTGTGTTTTTGTTTGCCAGTGACCAGGAGCGAAGGTTACTCTCCTTCCTCTCTACTGTCACTCACTCTGCATATCGCCAGAGTTATCCCCTCGCGTCTACCCCCAAATCACTTTTTCCCCATGCCTTATCGTCTTGTGAGGTTGTGTGTGGCACGATTTCCCTCACGCTGGTCAGGTCTGACGGCTCTACAGATGGGCGGTTCACCTCCCCATCCCTCATTAATTTCTGAGGATCCATCTACCTACCAGCCTGCGAGGCATTTAATTCAGGGCCAGTGAGCCGTTTTTGGTTCTCCAGGCCAATGGAGTCCAAATATGGTATTGATTGTCGGTGGAAGTTAACACCACCTTTCTAGGTGCCCTCCACCGCCTTTCTGCAGCCATCATGGTCTCTTTTTCAGCATATCCCCTCTCAGCAGTCCTGCAATATAAATTCATAATATTATTCACATTCATCAACCTTTTCCACAAGGTCCATTCACATCACATATTCACATTTCTGAGTTTGCCAGAGTTCTTGGCCAGTCCAGTTATTTTTACAAACTGGGGGAAACAGGGTGTTACATGACATGACATGTACTATGCATATAGAATATTATTTTCGTCAAATATATCAAAACTTATACCATTATCCATCAAAAAAACTTCGGTCCATTACCCAAACCTTTGTGCTACTGGAATTCGCTGCCGTACTTTTTTAAAGGGTTGACAATAATGACAACCAACCCAAATAATCAACAACATGGATATATCTTTCAAGGGAGAGAAGGATAAGTTTGTTTTAATCTATTTGGATGACATTACTGTATTCTCTAACTCTGATGAGGAGCATCTACATCTTTTGAGACAAGTATTTCTCAGGTGCAGAAGGTATGGTCTTTCTTTAAATCCAAAAAATTATCATTCTTCTTTAGAACAAGGGAAATTTCTGGGTCATATTGTTTATGTTGAAGGAGTTAAAATTGATCCTTCTCGAGTGACAACCATTCAAAATATTTCTATCCATAGAACTAAGAAGGAAATCCAATCTTTCCTTGGGAAGATAAAATTTCTCAGAAGGTTTATTCCCAACTTTGTTGCATGGGTCAAACACATAACTAGTATGTTGAAGAAAGGCAGTGAGATCAAATGGAGAACAAAAGATAAATATTGTTTCCAATCTATTAAGAAGGCTATTTCATATGCACGTGTTTTAATTAGCCCATATTTTGAAAAAAAGTTCGTGATTTTTTCTTTTGCATCTCAAGATATTTTAGCAGATTCCCTTCTACAGAGAAGTTATGAGGGTTTTGAATAGCCCGTTGACTTTTTCAGCAGGGAACTTCGGGATGCTAAGTTAAAATACGACATCATGTAGAAGAAGGATTTTTCTTTGGTCAAATGACTAAAATATTTTAGATTCTATGTGCTACATTCCAAAATCATTGCATATGTACCATATAGTGATATTAAAGATATCTTGACTCGGTCGAACAATGATGGAAATAGAAGTAAACAAATAGCTAGGATGCTTGAATTTGACATGGAGATCAAGCCTACCAAGCTAGTCAAAGGGCAGGGGTTAGATAATATTCTAGTTGATTCTAATTGCAGAGCCCTAGGAGTTGATTACATCTATAAAAATTCAGGAAATTTACATCCTCAAAACAATAGTTCTAAAGTCAATGAAAATATTGATGAATCATAATGGTATAGAGATATCCTTTATTTTCTACAGAATTTTCAAGCTCCTCTAGGAATGGACAAGTCTAAAGTAAGATCCCTAAAACTCAAAGTTGTAAAGTATTGTGTGAATAATCAAAATTTGTTTTGGAAGGACCCTTCTAGATTTTTACTAAGATTCCTTGATGAATAACAAGAAAATAGAGTCATGAAAGAGTTTCATGAAGGAGTGTGTGGGGGACATCACTTCTGGAAGTCCACTACATATAAGATACTTATGGCTGGGTATTATTTTCCTAGTCTATTTTTTGATGTTTGTGAAAAGGTTAGAACATGTGAGAAATGTCAAAGGTTTGATGGTAAACAAAAGTTCAAGTCCTTACCTCTCAAGCCTATAAAAGTGTCTGCACATTTCCAACAATGGACTTTGTATTTCATAGTGGAGATTCACCCTCCATCTAGTGGCTAGCAGAGATGGATTTTGAAGGCTAGAGATCACTTTATGAAGTGGATTGAAGTTGTACCTAGAAGGAGGGAAATTGATAAGGTTATCATAAGTTTCCCTGAAGAGAATATTTTATCTAGGTTTGGTTGTCCAGAAGTGATCATCACAGATAACATTGCAACTTTCAAATCCAATAACATGGTAAAATTCTGTGAAGACTATGGAATCAAGCTTAGGAATTCTACTGCTTATTACCCATATTGTAATGGAATGGTAGAATCATTCAATAAAATTATGGTCAAGATCATTAAGAAACTTCTAGAATATAATAAGAGGGCTTGGCATTCAAAGTTGAAATATGCTTTGTGGGCTAATCATGTTAGCATAAAGAGAGAAATTGGAACTTCACTGTTTCAGTTAGTGTATGGAATGGAAGAAGTCTTTCCAGTACAACTTGCTTTGCTAGTTGTAAAATTTCTCTAGGAAATAAAAACTGAATCTAATGATGCTATCAGAAGGATTTGTCATATTGTAGAATTGCAGCATGCAAGAGAGAAACTTCTTGAGAAGGTACATCAACATCAACAAAAAGTTAAAGAGACATTTGATAGAAAAGAAAAAAAAGAGCAGTTTCTACCTGGGGATTTTGTTTTGAAATGGGATGCCCACAGAGAATACCATCATGGGAAGTTTGATAGCCTATGGTCGGGTCCATTCAAGGTGGATAAGGTCTTGGACAACAACACTTTCCTATTGCATAATTTGGAAGGTGCAGAGGTTTTTGGTGGCTCTATAAATGGGCATTTTCTAAAGAAATTATTTTACTAAATATGTTGGTGGATCAAGTATCGTTTTACATATCGTTGTGGTGTGGTAGTTAGAAAATAAGGAATCCATATCCCAATGGAGGAATACTGCAACTTATCCTCTTTTTAGTTTCTATTATTAGTTTAATATTTTAGTTTGATGTGTTTTGAATAATGTTTTGC
The DNA here is from genome assembly GCA_009831015.1 of Picea engelmannii. Taxonomy (NCBI): domain Eukaryota; kingdom Viridiplantae; phylum Streptophyta; class Pinopsida; order Pinales; family Pinaceae; genus Picea; species Picea engelmannii. The sequence continues at coordinate 1,109,864 of ML781340.1, forward strand.
CAAAATTTAGGAGTTGAAACAGTTATAGTCTGCAGAATAAACATGGCATAGAGCTCAAAGAAACATAAGGAATAGGTCTACTCAGAAGTTCTTGGAGTTTCACAGGGAGAACTCCATTCTCCATGGAACCATTGTTATCACCTCTTATGTTCTTCAAAAGCCTCATCTGTCATATCTTATTTTATCCCTTTTAATTTTTATTGTATAAACAATAAATTATCATCATTAGGTTGTTAAGGGTTCAAAATATTGTCAAGGGGATCAAAATAGTATTATGTTGAGAGAAATGAGGAAAACTTAGTCTTGTTAAAAGGGAAAGGAAGAATTTTCCGCATGTTTGTAGGACTATCCTATGACACCATTTAATTTTTTAAATCCTTTCATTAGAAGTCATACGTCATGCAATAAATTTGTCTTGTCATTACTAAGTTAGATAACGAGTTTCAAGTCGTTTTCATTCTAAATATGCAAAAGGATAAGTTTATGCAGGGCGCTACATGATCATCCCACCTAGAAGAATTAAAGTCTTAAGGAATTTATCAAGTAACTAACTGTATCACAACATGAAAAGGTGGTGGTACCTTCATTTGTTTGTATCTTTTACCCAGAACATCACACCTAGGGGGTTTTTCAAAAGACATTTTTTTAATCTGCGTTTTATCTATTTTTATAATATTCAAATTGCAACTGGTAAATTTAGATTTCCTTCTTACAGCCAGAAGATCTTGTCTATATCTCTACACAACAGATGTATTTCACTCCTGCAACAAGCAATCTAGTCTTTCGGTCATGACAATTGAATAGGAAAAAGTGCACACGTGAAACGAAAAGACATAGAAGGACCCAAGATCATGGAGGCATATGCGGAAAACAAACATATCTTTGACCAGGCTAACCGGTATATGTTTTACACCAAATTAGAAGGCCATCATTATGGTGTAGCTCATGCATTTCCTTAAGGATTTGATGTACATAGGGTTCAGATTGCTAATTTTATTATGCAGGTCACAGAGGATCCAATAGCATCGACCTGTAATCTCCCTATTGATGGTGAAAAGTGGTTCAAGAACAAATTAATTTGAGGAGGGTATGTCAATAAATTCTTGAAACTAGAGCACATATATTCCAATTGGTACAAGGGTATTCGTAGGAACTGGATAGTTGATGAGTGGATGGAGTCTCTGGTGATGCTCAAACGTTTTATCACATGTGAAGGATGTTATTCCACTGTTTTCCTTTTTCACCAACGATTACTCCTTCATTTGTCAAGAATCAAAAGGATGAACCTCTCATATTACGTCTTGAGATATTTGAATAAAATGGCCATGAAAATTCAAGCAAATCTCAAAACCTCATTGCATGGTATATATCATCAAGGGTTAATCAATGTATTTGTTAAAGCAGAGCCAGAGAAATGACAAAGGAGGACATGGAATCTGGTAAGAAAAAGGAGTACTAGGCCACGAAACAAATTCAGATTAAAATCCAAAGCCATGTACAAACTTACAATTAAAGATAAGGTCATAATAATTGATGAAGAGCCTACAAACCCTAATACAAATCCATCAACGAGAAATAAGGTTTTTAAAATAAAAGATAAGAATAAGAAACCAAAGGAGGAGGATCTAAAAACAAATAGAAAGGATCCTAGAGGGAAAGAGAGAGTGTTTGCTAGAAAATAGAGAAAACAGAGGAATAAGGGCCCACAACCTTTGACTAGATCTGAATATAATAGGCCAAGGAGAATGATTACTCATTCTAAAATGAAGTAAACAAGAGGTAATCATTTTGATCTGTTAGTTGAGGAATCTAAATCCGTTCTTCAGGGATAATCCCTAATTTGAGGTCTTGGGTTTTTATACACAAAACCTAATTTTTGACTTATGATGGTGAAATCTTGAGAAAGGTCAATTTTTTTCATGAGCTTGAGGAATTATCTTCCTTGAGTAACGGTTGGTCGTAATATGGGAAAATAAAAATGCATGAATGATATCAATATCAGGTTCTAAAAGATCTCTACATGAAGTTTTTGCAACACTCTTCATAGGGAAAAAATGATGCTACATGAACACCTATAACAACCAATTTTTCATCAGAATGCCCAAAATTGCAATTTTGTGATGGAAATAACAGATGATGAGGGCAATATTTTGTGGAACCTAAAGAGAGAATATAATATCCCTTTTAAAGTTGATTCAGAACCTCTTTTTGGTGGGTGAAAATACATGTTAGTCAACTATTATTGTCAAGTTGTTACAAACAAATGTATGACGAAGGATCATGCAGATCTCGTGAAATATGTAGCATACCATCTAGTTGTATTCATGTCAAGAAAAAGACCTATCTCTATGGAAATTGTTGCCTAGATTAAATGATCTTAGTTGTAACTATTTCTATTTATATAAATATATGAAAAATTCACCCTCAGGACCTGTAGGAGTTAGTTTTGAGATATCCCTGCATATGATATTGATCCTAAATTTATGGAACTACTGTAAAAATTCTATATATTTGATGAAGTAATGGAACAAGGGGTGGAATCCCTATTTTTGACTTGATATTGCATATCTAAAGATTGTTTTGATCTATCTTGCCTATGTAAATACTTCAGCTACTAATGAAATTGATGGTTAGTCTGTAATCTTTCTATGTTTATCATCTTCTTGTTTTCTTCTGAAACACTTTGTTGATGTTATACGACATTATGAAAAATGTTTTTTTTGCAGAGAAGGTTTCTTTAAAGGGTTTTTAGTAATCTCTGCCACATTGGTGTTTTTCTCCTTAAATCTTGTTTAGAATGAGTTCTAGATAACGGTTTATTCCTCTGCTTCATAAAGACATTAAAGATAATATTTTTTATTGGTGTATTTATCAATTTTTGTTTTTCCCCTTCTCTCAATCACATCACTTAAATATTAAATATCTAGCCATCAATTTTGTTTACCTGACTTGTTGCACTTAGGTAAGTTATATTAACAGATCAAATCATTATTCCCTTTCAAGTCAAGCAAGAATTTATCCATATTAAAACCCCTATTGAACATTTTGAAACATGGTGTGCTAGGATTAATTCAATAGCAGTATTGAGTTGACTTTTAGTGTTATCACTATGTATTGAAGGCTTAAGACCAACGATGTATACCAACTATTTTTTAGGCTTTAATGCCCACTTTGTACTCATGACATTATTTTTTGGATATTTTATATATACATATTTTCTATCTTATGGATGAATTTTTTGTACAAATGTATTTACATGTGTGTGTGTGTGTGCGTGTGTGTGTGTTACATTTACAAGTGAGAAACATGTCAGTCTAATACTTGATTAGGTAATGTATCAGTTATTTGGTTAGATCTTCTAGGAACATGAATATAAGTAATATAATCAAAAGATCATCCTAACAGATGTACCCTAAGGAATCATTTGTGAAGAGAGGGATCGTAAACATGGTATACCCCATTTAATTGGGACATGACTAGTTGAGTATATAAATAAACCCATAGGCTATAAATACCAAGTGACAAGGACTCACGTAGTAATTATATCATTGCACTTTACTCAGAAGCATTATTGGTTTCTTTGCCTAGAAAAATATCTCCAGAAGATAACAACTAACCACCGGGTGTAAAAGTGACCCATGTTGCGAAAGCAAGCCTCCAAGTGTGTCGGTTGGCGCGGTCCATGAACCCAACATAGACTTCAGATTCACTTGGCATCTGACATAGTGAAAAATAAAACATAAAAGACTACACATCCATAAAACAAAAATACAAAAATGTATAAAAAACTATACATATATACAAGAAGTCACGCTTAGGCGACCGAACTAAGTGTAATAATTCTTCAGGTATAGCCCATTTCTAGGCTCTATTAAGGCATTTCCCTTGAAATAAACCAGACTATAAGAACCCTTCTCTAAGAATTATTTCACAATGAAAGGTCTGAACCACATGTGTTTGAACTTGCCTGCCCCCAAGGGATCTTTGTCTTAGTCGTAGACTAGGACAAGATCGCCTTTGGAGAAAATATGAGGGTGGATGGAACAATCATATTAACACTTGAATCGTTATTTATGAGCCTCATTATCCAAGGCTGCATCTCAACGTTGCTCATCAATCTGCTCGAGATATAAAAGACGCTCCTCAAGAAGTGTAGTATCAGTCATCAGTTCCATTGCCAAATTCAATGAAAGGATTTGAAATTCAATTGGAAAGACTACCTCCATCCCGTAAACGAGTTGGAAAGGAGAAAAACGGGTAACATTCTTTACATAAGTTTGATAATCCCAAAGCACCGAATATAACATCAAATGTCAATTTGACTTGGTTGAATTAATCATTCGCTGAAGAATAGTCTTGAGAGAATTATTCATAGCTTCTACCTAACCATTCTCTTGTGGGTAATACGACGACGGACGTTCTTGTTTAAAACCAAGATTTGATGTTAATTCAGACATCATTTTGTTATGAAAGTCACTTCCATGGTTATTTAAAATATCCTTCAGGATACCGAACCTAGCTACGATCTAGTTAAAAATGAATAGTGAATCAATTTCCCCGTCATTGTTAAATGTCCACATAGGTTCAACCTACTTAGCAAAGTAGTATACTGCTACGATAATATAGCGATGTCCCCTAGCAGAAGTTGGGTTACATGTAGTGAAATCAATCCCCCACTTGGTGAAGGGACCAAAAACAATAACTGGAAACACAGGAGCTAGGTGCGGCCACATCTTTCCAGAGAATATATCACACGAGTGACACTTCTTGACCATATCAACACAATATTTGATTAATGAAAAAGTATCATGCACGAAGAATATTCTAGGATGTTTCCAACCCATATAGATGATCCCCACATGATCCTATGTGATATTCATTCAAAACAAGCTCCATATTTTCATGAGTAAGACATCATCGAAGAATTCAATCCACCCCTCGACGATACAAAGTGTCATCAAGGATGAGATAGTTCTATGCTTGGTGGTTGATTCGTCGATGTTTTTCGCGAGAAGCAGAATGAGGGCACTTCAAAGTCTAAAGATACAGAAGTATATCTCCATTCCATGGGTTTGAAGATGCAATCAAAAAAATATCTTCATTAATTGGCGACTCTTTGAAATAAATATCACCACTTTCGACCGAAAGTTCCAATATTAACTCTGCAAAGACCAAGTAAATTTTAGATTTTGCCAAAACAAAATCCAATTCAAACTCTTGCAGGATAACTATTCATCAAATTATTTTTCCTTTGATGACCCATCTTGTTAACACATATTGAAAGGGGTTGAAGATGGCTATGTTGGTGGTATTACAGAGTAATATATAGTGACAGAACTGTTGGATAGTGTGAACAACTTCCAAAGAGAGTTTCTAAACATGGGAGTAGTTGAGTTTCAATCCAAATAGGCCTCATCTAATATAATAGATAACGTGCTCTTCAAGCAAGTTATTCATTTGGACCAAGACCATTCTGATTCTAGACTCTAAGACATCCAAATACTATAATAAATCCTTGCCATAATCAAGAGGCCTGAGTAGACAAGAATACATCAGGGAAAGTTTCAATGCATCAAAAGAGCACTGAGTTTCTTCATCCCAATAGAATGGGACCCCTTTTTTCAAAATACACATGAATCGTTTAGTTATCTCGGCATAATTAGCAACAAAATGTCAAAGAAAAATTGCTTTCCCCTATACATTCTGAAGCTAGGGAGTTGTACGTTGGGGAGGCAATTGAAATATTTCCTCAACCTTTAGAGGTTCGACCATGATCCCTTTTGTTGACATGATGAAACCCAATAAGTGTCTCGATGTGACACAAAAACTGCACTTGTTTGGATTCAAGTGAATCTGATAGTAGCGACACCTCTCAAAGATTAGTCATAAATGGGGGGGATGATTAGATATCTTATGAGAATGTGATGTTATATCATCGAGGTACACCTCAAATATGTGTTTTAGGATGTGAAAATAAAATGACATGGCCCACTAAAAAGTAGCTCCATCTTTGTTCAGAACAAAAGGAATTTTTCTTTACGCAAATGTACCCCAAGGAAAAATAAAATTTGTTTTATGTTGGTCCTGGAGCTTGATTTGAATTGTATTATACCCAGAAAAATTGTCCATGAAATAAAATACCTCACAACCCACACATTCATCGAGTATCTGGTCAATAATTGGGGTTGGAAAATTTTCTTTCGGGAAAGATTTGTTTAAGTCGCGAAAATCCATACATAAGCTAATCGTACCTTGCTTCTTATTGACTAGAATAGGTTTGATACCCATTCCTTCAATTGCACAGGGTATATGAAACCGACCTTAATAAGTTTCTCTACTTCAGCCTTTATCATCATTGCTCTGTGAGGATTGACTAGGAGAAGATTATTTCGGACAAGTTTGACATTAGGATAAGTCATGATCTCGTGCTCAACAATACATGGGTATATGCCTGACATCTCCTCATAACACCAGGAAAAAACGTCACGAAATTATTTGAACAATTCTGTGTATATTTGACACTTCGGGAGAGAAAACTACTCTGACGAAGACATTTTCCGCAATGCCACGAGTTTCAGAGATATCGATAGGAATCGTTTCAGCAATACTTACCATGTTTCCCTCGATATTTATTCCATGTGTAGACATAGGGTTAATAGAACAAGGGGCATGTCCATTCATTGTCATAACAAACTCTCATGCCTCTATTCTCTTGAGCTCAGGTAATAAATAAGATCTATGATGAAGATCATCCCAAGTTCTGCCTGGCCCAATCATTTCCTCCAATATTTCCTCGTTAGAGGGAAAGACTAAGTCCAAAGGGTCCTAAGCGGCGAGAGAGTCTTGAGCCCAAATATCCTCGAGAATAGGATCTAGATCTTGTTAGGGAGCTGGATGAGGCTTGCTGGACAATAATGTATGCAATCTCGACATCAGATAAGGGCATGGGCATTCCAAGGTTCCCTACCCATTCCATCGAAGATGACGCGGAAGGTAAAGTCCATGAGTTTTCAAAGTAGATTGATTTAAAAGACGTGACCTAAAAAATTGCAACCTTAGGATGGTTGGGGATAGTCGAAATAAACCTAATATCATTGGAAGGAAAAAGATAATAAAAGTTTCCCATCAAATACAGAAACAATCTTGCACCTAAGTTGACAGTTCTTGGCTGCAGGTTATCAAACATCAGGACTGTCGATGCCCCCGATGAAGGGTCAGGGAAAAAAAAGGATAGTTGTTCAACGGTTATAATATGGCCTTCGTGTGGAAAACATAAGACCCAAAAAATGGTGGCTACAACTGCATTCATGGAATGGGTCCAACTCCTCCCTAACAAAATATTGTAGTAGAGAGGTGCATCGTCTACTTCTACCTCAACGCATGGAAAAGGAGGGAACTATATTGTGTGGTCTGAATTATTGATCGTCAAATGCAGTAAGAAACATGGGCGATGGAGACAAATCATGTTTTTTGTTGGCCTTCCAACATACCAATGACATCACGCAAGTCGAGGCATCCTCATCAACCACCATATGGAAAATGGTTTGTGTCAACGATTTTGTGGTGCATGCCACTACTATATGAAAAGTGATATGGTGAGGAAGACAAGATTTATGGTCAGTAAGATAAAAAAAATCATTCTTGAGGTACTGGGCTAGGCCGCCCCCAAGGAGGACAACAAAAATTTTCTTTGTGAGGGGAGACTCTAGAGAACCTCCAGAGAAGACATTGCAGAAGGAGTTTGTACCAGATCCTCCACAATGGACTAATTTTGAGTAGCCCTTGAATTTTTGTTGTGAGAATCCTTTTTGAATGTACCTTTAGGGATGTGAGTCACTTTTTCTCCCACTGTATTCCAAATTTAAAGAGGAGTTAATTGCTTGGAGGCCCCTTTTCTCTTCTTAACATATTATGGCATTTCATAGTTATGAGCCCTGGTCGATAAATTCTCTTTGTCTTTCATTATATAGATGTTTGTGGCCCCATTATTATTATTGGGTGTGGGGGTTCCTTGAATGCCCCCAACCACACTTGTGGATGAGGAATATTGAGCCATATTTTTCCCTTATGGAAAATACTTTGTCAACACAACTGGTTTTTGTTGTGCCAATAACTTATGAGATTCCTTAAGATGAGGGAATTAATGATTCATATGGTCGTTCGTGCAAATCTAACATGGAAACTTCACCTTTCTCTTTTCATTTTTTCCCTCTCCAACATTTTTTGCATCCTTCTTATCCCCCTTACCCTTCTTTTTTTCTATTTCCTCTTTCCCTCGGTGTACTGGTTACCTTTGGGATTAGACGATTTAACATTGTTTACATCTGATGTCTGGGTTACGGTGGAAACCAAACTAGGAGTTTGGCAAGCCACAGTCTGTTGAATCGATAACTATTGTAATTGATTATACAATAAATCTGTGGACTTGCTCTGTGTTGAGACTACTATTCCATTGGCAAGAGGCCCAAAATTCTGTTTGGATTTTTTGAGAGTTGACCATGGTGCATCAGGTAAGATCTCCTATAGTATACCAAATTGATAGTAAATCAACTCCAGCTATTGGGCTCTCATAATAGCCTCTTCTTCATAAAACACCGCAGACGTTGCTACGTCTTTGGACATGGAAGGAATAAAATACTTTAAGATCCACTTGAGAAAAAATGTAGGAGGGAACTTGAATTTAATCAAACTCTTTTGTTGTTTCCATTCTCAAATGTGATCCAAGATATGGTCATCTTTCATCTCCTTGAAGTTGGTCAAAAACTCAGTGTCGACATCGTATCTTACTGGAAGTTGGAAATGGTTAAAGAAAACCAAATCGAGGTCATTAAATTAAGCATAGTTCGAGTTGTCGAGCTTGATATACCATTTTCTTGCACCCCCTATAAGAGTGTGTTTAAGTAAGTGCAACTGAATAGAGTCATCCTTTAACGAGTTGGATGAGCACTATTATCCCCACTTTTTGGGATAACTAGGAGATCATGTCTCAAGGCCCACAGGTCTCAGACATGGAGTATCGATAGCAGGATTGACCTGAGCATGGCCCTAGGGGGGGGCACCTTTTCTTCTTCCATTGCCTTTATCTTGTCAGCAGCAACATCCATCACCATCGGTTTGGTCCTGTGTCAAAAGAGGTTCTTGCTTGATGAGGTAATTAGTCCAGGTATCATGTTATGCGTCAAATTTGGTTGTTAAAACCTTTAAATGTATGCATATGATTCCTTTTATTTCTAATGACTTATTGGATATTACATTTTCCCACTTGACCATGTTTGGGGGGATTGACAGGGTGCCCTAGCAAGCTTGTATCTATAGGTTTTGGTTTTCCACTGGGGGGATTTCTAAAAATCCATCGTCCACTCCCATCATAACACCAATTCTTCATCTTACTTCCCACTCACTTATCCCATTCCCCTTGTCTGGGCATTGGGTTGACCTATTTTCAGGACTACAACTTACCTCGTGGGAAGAAGGGGCTAAAGGCCCAGAAGGTAAAAGAAAGCTGGTAAAAGATAAAATCCTAAGAATAAAACCTCGAGATGATTCACCGAGGGATCCCCAAGAAAGTAATAAAAGGCTTCTCAGTAAGAAACAAGAGGGACCTAGAAAAATAATAAAACAAGACCTAGTCAGAGGATAGGGGTCTCATCATGAGCCAACCTATTAGGACCATGCGTACCTAGCAGTATGACATTTCCACCAGTTAGTTACCACGCCAGGGTAGTGACCCTTGGTTGCATGGCCAAGGGAAAGGGGGTCTTATCACAAGACAACCTTCTCATCTCTGTGAAAGTACTTGTGGGTAACACTGTCAGATCTAGTCACCATGCCAAGGTCGTTTCCACTGATTATCTCTTGAATAAAAAAGAAAAAAAGAATAAAAGAATAAAAAGAATAAAGGAAAGAATGGGCTTGGAAATAATGCATCAACAACAGGTACAGCTCACCTTCTACAAAGGCACCCATAGGTAACACTTTTTCATCCTTGGCTTTCACTGCACCCACATGCTTGGACATCCCCTGACCACATCACCCACTTACATGGCTTGGATGAGGTCTTTCTGGGAACTTTCCTTTTCCTGTGGACACTAGCCCAATAGGACGCCTTGTCCTTTTCTCCAGACTTGTATTGCAGGCTTGTGTAACATCTTTGAGTTGTTAACTGATGTATTATGGATTTTATGCATATTTTTAATAATATTTATGATGAAATGTGATTGGCATTGCTATGATCCTTGTGACTGATGAGCCCACAGAGGGCGTAGACTTTGATGTGCAGGACCATGCTCGATGGAAAATTACCATTTGGATCGGTACACATGGGGAACTGATTAGTTTGGACCTCCATGGGGCTGAAGAGCCCACTGGATGGATGTTGAGACCCCATTAGGGGGCAGAGACAGGACACAGATGGATTAGGGGCTTTGCACTGGAGAAGAAGAGAAAGTTCCACCAAAGGCACCCTGACATAGTTTAACCTAGGGGGGATGACCCTTTCTTAGTGGAATGTTGGCCTTTGGAGGCCTAGGACATCACCACCTCGACCATGAGGTCACCTAACATCATGGACGTTTGGGGCAGGCAGACTAGGTAGCAGTAGCACGTGTGGCAGATTGGAGAAGCCCAAGAAGGGCTAATGTTTTGCTCCAGGAAACCCCATCTGCCCTAAAAATGGCTAACGTCTCCCTTGGAGGGTATTTTACTCTCCTTTCAGCTTGATTTAGGGTTTTAAATTGAAAATTTAATGTAAAAACAATATGATTTGATATTTTGGCCTTGTCGACCCTTTTACGTGACCTAAAATGTAAAATTAGGTCAAGGTTTTGTATAAATGAAGGATTTTGACTCTTATTTTTTCATCATCACTCACTCACCACTTGGTGAGGTCTGAAATTTGCACCCTATATTGGGTTATTGGCTGATTTAAGGAGGTGCACCTGTTGAAGGAAGACATTTTTTGGCATATTTTGGCATTTCTCTTGAAGGACAATGTTACAACTAGGGTTTGCATGGTTATTTCTTGATGAATTGTAAGTATTTTTCTGCAAAACTTCTTGAATGAATGGTTGTAGTCTAATTTCTTGCATATGTTTATGAATTTTGCTGAATCAAAACCCTAGGTGACAAACACACAAGTAGGTCCTTGTCTCATGTCCCCTGATAGAGAAATTTTCAACCATTGAAGAAGAAAAAGAGGTCCTGGTCGTAGCTACACTCCTTTTTATTCCTCTCCTTTGCTAGCCATACCATTTAGAATTCAAGAGGAAGAAGACGTCCCAGGAATAGGTTATCTACACTTAGGGTCATTTTTTATTTTAGGGTTTGATGAAAGGGCCTTGTTGTAGCAACATTCTCCCTCATTAAGCCTTCTTGTCTTGATTTTGTGCTTCATTTGAGCTAGTTGTTTTTCCAAGTTGACCTAAGGAAGGAGGAGAGAGCACCAGGCCTTTCTGTAGAAACACTGGAGTGAGATTCTCTCCCCTAGGGTTTTGATTTTGAGGTCTTGCCTTAGCATCACCTCAAAACTTCTCCCTCTTGTCCTTAGTATTTGTTTCCTTCAACTCTTGCATCCTTCATTATTGAATCCATTAAACCCTAAGGAACTGATCCTAAGACCTCAAGCATTGAAGTATAACTTGATCTAAATACTCTGAAACACTTTGAATTTCAAACCCTAACTACTAACCCTAGTCTACGAGCTAACCCTACTAACCCTAGGTGATGACATCATCATTGGTTATTTCATCTTTATTGCAACAATGTTATGTTTGTTTTAAGAGAAATTGAATGATGGTTTAAGCATTAATTTAATGAAGTGTTGATTTGTTAGATTGAATGCTACATCGTTACAGTATTTATTGGTGAAGCGACATTATTTTCACTGCTATATTGATAAACATTGACTTCATTAATATTTATTTTCATATTGCCTATATATATATATATATATATTTATATTTATCAGATAATATTGTGAATTACTAACCCATTGAAATAGCTTTCACATATCAGTTTGTTGTTGCTTTGTTCTAGGCAGGTACACTTCTTTTGGGTTTTACTACATTATTGGCTCTTTAGTTGTGAATATCTTATTGGTGTTGATCTGTGAAGGGGGGAAACTTACCTTTGTCCTATTATCCTTGTGCCTCTTCAAAACCCCAGGTCACTGTGGACGTCTCCCCTACGCCTAACCTCCCTAAAGAGAAAGAACCATTCCATTGTGGTGACATTGGGTGGGATTGGTTCTTGTCATGCCAGTTTGGCCTTCTATCTTATAGCCTTTTATCCTAGCTACAAATTGTGTGATAACAAGCACCACAAGTGAAAAGTCATCATGTGATCCCCTAGATCTTTACTGGATTTACCTCAAACATAGGGATGTCAGAGGGAAAATTAGTCATCATTGGGGACCAACGTGGATCATGACATATCGGGTCATTTAACAATCTCGACAAGTCTAGAAAATGCAAAGTTTCCAGAAAAGGTAGTCTTGGTTGCGAAATATTTACATGAAAAGAGAGACCTGGATTTTGGTTGGCACCAGGTTTCCAGGAAAAGTTTGATTGTTGGCCAGGGTTTTGGTAAATACCATGGTGGCCCTGTCTAGCAAAAGGGACTTGTGTCTGATGCTGCATCATCGACTGATTCTCGAAGTTAGATGACATATCTTGTGCATGTATTTCTCCCTGTACAGTGTTGCAAGGACCTTGGTTGGGGATGCCCCCAGCCAACCCTCATGGCATAGGCATTGAACATTTCCTAGGGTTCCATGGAGTGTGGGAGGGGTTTCCCCCAATCAACATCCCTTGCGAGGGAAACAATCCCTCCGAAGGATTCCCAAGACCTTGCAAGGAGTAAACTCCTGACATCATTCCCTGCGAAGGAATAAAACCTTACGTAGGGTTTCGTTGACCAAAGATAGGGTTGTCCCTAGTCGAGAAAGCAGATGAAGTAAAAGAATTATTTCCAAACTCATCGAACAAAGAAAATGACATTTATGCCTATGGATTCATGTACAATGAAGGTCCCCCGCTCCCTCCATTGTACAAACTGTAGTTGGTATTAGGCTTGATTGGGTGTTGAAACGTGCCACCGAGTGAAGGGGAAAGAGGAGGGATGTGATCCCCACCGTAAGGAATGGCCTTGAATGGTGAAGTGGTTTCCATGACAGATCCTTACAAGGGAGAATTATATCTCCCTTCCCCTAAACCAATGGTATGTAGAGTAGAGTATGTGAGAACCTAGTTAGAGTCAAAACTAGGAATCCCATATGAAAAGGGTGCGCCTGACACATTATGAATAAAGGGAAAAATGGATAAATTCGTCGAAGGAATCCAGCCACTAACCAAAGAAGTTGGGATCTGGACAGTCATAGTTCTGATAGGAGGAGGTGGGGGAGGAGGTATAATGCCTCCTCATGCAGTAGTTTATATGGGAGTATGAGGACTCCCTGATGAAGTAGCACTATTTTTTTCCATCGTTTCTCGCTGAAAGAACTATCCTTCAGGTGAAGTCACCTCGGGAGGGACTACCTGAATTAGAAGTGATGTTGATAAGTCGGTGATCGAAGGATTTTTTGGCCTGAAACATTTGGTCTCAAGGTTATAAACAATGGGTTCCACTGGTGCAGGAAAGTCTTCTCCCGGAGTTGGCTCAAGTGTAATTTCATGTGGCCCGGTAGCTTCGAATGAGCATTATTGATCTATCTTGTGCCTCCATGGTGGCAGAGGTGGATCCAATGTAATCGATGACAAACACTGAAGCCTACATGAATGGAAGAGTTGTTGATTTTCCACCTTGTGAAATGATCAACTGACACTGTAAATTTTAGCTAGCATGAAACACAAAGCACACACTAAAATTTTATAAAGGAAATCAAGTAGACAACTAACTAGTGGGAATAAAAGCTACACCAATTGACACTAGAGAAACTTACTAGTGCATGTGTAACTGGAACACATAAGAATCCTCTGGGTATACTCGACATAGTATGATTTGATGTCTTCCCTAGGTATCGTGGTATACCCCCAAAGTCACGTATGTAAGTCCATAAAAATAGGCAACTAGATTTCCATATCATAGTCAATCACCAGGTGGGTAAATTCTACAGTCGGGTTGATCGTAATGATCGGGCTAAAAAAGTTATCAATCCCTTCAATGGTACCAAAGGCAATTCGTCTGAAATAAAACTAAGGATATCGAATGGATTCAAGGTACACGAGGCTCTATAGTCAAATGAGATCAGTGTGATTCCAAAGAAATACCCTCAATATACAATCCCCACTACACTTGGTCTAGTTTTGGAGGATTTATCTCCTCTACCTTTCCTTGTGCAACCTTGTGTTTAGCCGTTGTGTTAGAGGGGGGTGCTAACTGAATATTACGACATTGGACTTTTGAAACTCCCTATCACAGACTCCAATGTTTTTTTAGATGGCCTTGAATAGTTTCCTCTTCACACCTATTTCAAGGACCTAGAGCCTAGACTACTTGGTGAACCCTACAAACAAAGAGTTTAATATATTTTAAGTTAAGCGTTAATTTTATGGGTCCGACTTACTCAAAGGATGTGAATGTGCAACTTTTCATGTTTGGAAGAGACGAAAGACAAGAAAACTTTAGAGTATTTATGAAAAACAACTCTTTTCTTTTTGTAAAACGAAAACCTATGCTAAAATTACCAAACTAAATGCATGAATGCAATTTTTTTATTTTTTGAAATTCTTAAACAAGAAAAACAGAAGTAAAAGTTTGTTTTTTGTTTTTCAAAGCATAAACTGCATAAAGAGAAGATATAGCCCAAGACTCATACAAACCTTAGACCACTGCATAAATACAGGGACTCACAAGAATCTAGAGGAGGATATAATGTTTATAGGCCAACTATAAACCTCTAAAGAAAATAAAGAAGACGAAGAAAAGAGTTAAAACCAAAAATTTAACCCAACTAAAGACCCTATAAAGTTTTAAGAAATATTGAGAATCACAAAGCTTCTATCAGGAAAGAGGAAATCTCTTTTTTTTTTTAACTTTCCAATACACGGAGACGTGGGTTGTACATTGTGCAACCTGTGTATGTACGCAGGCTATATACTGTGTAGACTGCATATGTATGTGGGATGAGATAAAGTGATGCAAACCCCCCTGATTTCCCTCGGGGATGCACAACCTCTTGGTCAAGTATCTTAATCTCCTAAGTTGAATTATCTGTTTCAGGCCTTGAGTGGCCCCTGGGACAAATTACACATGTCCCTCTTTGTAGGTGACCTCGGGCTATGACCTAAGGCTTAACCTCCTCCACCCCTCATAACTTTGGGTTTTGGCGTTCTTTGGAAACAACTGCACCCTTTTTGTCTGAACCCTGAACCATGAAATCACCTAGGACTAATTACGGTCATCATATCTCCCACATACAACGACTATGATCCATTCAGACTTTGGACTTCGGGAGTTCTGCACGTCTTAAAAATCCTCTTGTCTAAATTATTTTGTACCCAGAATCTTAGATCAAGCACCACATGTCTCTCTTGATCGATGGATGAGATTCACCTCTCACTCTGCTTTGAACGATCTCTCTTTCCCCTTGACCCTTCTCTGAACTTCACGAACTAGTGATGCATGTCCTTCTAGACCGATGGTCCATATTTCCTCAGTCTTTGCGACCTCATGAAACACAACCTTTTTCTCTATGAAAACCTTTTGGAGTTTTTCCCTCCGATTTCTCCTATCTTCTGCCACGTATCTCTACATCAATCAACAACTTGGATATACTTCACACTTTGCGGCTTCACGAATGTTGTCTTCTTCTTGGAACAATTTCTCTAAATTGTGACTTCCAAAGGAACTCACAGTTAAACACTGCGCACCTCTCCCATATCTGACAATCTGGAACAATCTTGCTTCCTCTTGAAGGGATCTTGAGAGTTAACTTGTTAAACCTTCAGAGCTTCACTCCCTTGAATATTTCTTCGGCCAAATTTTCTTGACTTGTCCTTTCCTCCGAACCTTCAACTCTCTTGAGGGTTTTCTTCGACACTTATTCAAACTTCAAATATGTGCACTCCCTATAACAGATTCTGACGTAAGACTTAGATTTTTATGGGAGACTATGCACACCTTGCAACAGTCCCTTTGCAATCCTTGCAAATGGAAGTTTCATAATATCTCTTATGACCTTCTGAGTCGAAACAAACTCCGTCAACGCACTCCTTATAGACTGTATGCACACCCTGCATGGAATCAACGAAGATAAACAAGTGAAACTTATCCTAATGCTTCACAGTTTCTTGCATTCAACAACATAACTCTTTCATTCATGAAAACATAAAATAAATGAGAAATTGTAAACAATAGAAACACCATGCATTGGGTCAATATCCCTCTGTTATATTCATTCAAATGTAAATGGATACAATTCTGATAAA
>ML781340.1:1126387-1144932 GCA_009831015.1 Picea engelmannii
AAGAAATGATAGCACACTATGAGGATACAAGGAGCAATACCTTCTTTAGCCAATTGATAAATCTCAAGCAAAAGGGTTCAGTTACAGAGCACATTGAGAACTTCCAAAGATTGAATATAAAAGTAACAGATATTCTAGATGAGCACTTGATTGATTTATTCATAGGAACTTCAAAGGATAACATTCAACATGAGGTTTGCCTTTGGGAACCCAAATCATTGGAGAATGCATTTAAGGTGGCAAGAAATGTTGAAAGTAAAAATATGGCTATGGCTACTAGAAGGACCAATCCCAACAACTATAGAGAGAATAATGATCCTTCTTCTAAAACACCTCAACCTACAAGGTTGACACCTCAAAAATTGGAGGAAATAAAAGAAAAAGGTTTGTTCTTTAATTGTGACAGCAAGTACAATAAGGGACATAAGTGTGGTGAGAAGAAATTATTCTACATAGATTGTGAAGAGGAAGAAGAACAATAACAAGAACCATCTCAAGATGAAAACGTAGAAGCAATTTCATCTCAAGAGTTGACTCCCACGATATCGTGTAATGAATTGGATGGAATTAACACTCCTCAAACCCTCAAGATCGAAGGATACATAAAAAAGAAAAAGGTAATAGTCCTAATTGATTCTGGAAGTACTCATAATTGCATTCACTATAAATTAGCCAAATCTCTCAATTGCTTTGTATATCCAGTACCAGAGTTTCAAGTAATGATTGCAGATGGAGGAACTATCAATTGCTCAGGAAAATGCAATAATATCAATCTTACTATGGGGGAATATGTAATGAATAGTCCAATGATTGATATACCCATGGGTGGTGCTGATGTTGTACTAGGAATCCAATGGTTACAATCATTAGGAACAATGACTTTTAATTTTCAAGAACTTTTCATGAAATTTTCATTGGAAGGAAAAGAAATTGAGTTAAGAGGTATCACAGGGAAACCCGGTAACGTGATAAGCTTTAATGACATGACAAAATTATTGAAAAAGGGGCATCAAGGCATTATTGCACAACTATGCTCACTAGATGTTCAAACATATAATCCATCTATTCCTCAAGATATCCAAGGGATCATTGATAAGCATTCCAAATTATTTGAATATATTCCCAAAGGTCTTCCACCCAATCGAAATCATGGTAATTAAATTCACCTAATTCATGGGAGTGTTCCTCTTAACTTCAGGCCATATAGATACCCTTATGCCCAAAAGAGTGAAATTGAGCGCATGTTTGAAGAAATGTTAGAGGCTGGCATTATTAGACCTAGCCAAAGTTCTTACTTTTCACCAATGGTAATGGTATTCAAGAAAGATAACTCATGGCGTATGTGTCCAGATTATAGAGAGCTCAACAAGATCACTATTAAAGATAAGTTTCATATTCCCGTCATTGATGAATTTTTAGATGAACTACATGGAGCAATCTATTTCACAAAATTGGATCTTCGTTTAGGGTATCATCAGATTAGAATGAAAGAAGAAGATATCCCTAAAAAAGCATTCTGAACTCATGAAGGCCATTATGAATTTTTGGTCATGCATTTTTGCTTTACAAATGCACCTTCCACATTCCAAGGGTTGATGAATTCCATTTTCAAGTTCTTCCTTCAAAAAAATTTGTTAGTATTTTTTGATGATATACTAATCTATAGCAAGTCTTGGGAGGATCATGTGCGACATGTTGACAAGGTGCTACAACTACTAGAGAAGAAGAAACTATATGCCAAACCATCCAAATGTTTCTTTGGAGTGAAGGAAGTAGAGTATTTGGGTCATATTGTATCTCATGAAGGTGTTAAGGTAGACCCTAACAAGATTAAGGCCATGATGGACTGGTTGATTCCCAAACAATTGAATAATCTTAGAGGATTTTTGGGTTTCACAGGTTACTACCACATGTTTGTTCAGCACTAGGGAAGAATAGAAGCACCTTTAACAACACTAATTAACAAGGATGCATTTTCATGGAATCCAGAGGCAATTAAATCTTTTGAACAACGTAAAGAGGTGATGTGCAAAGCTCCTTTCTTGACCACTCCAGAATTCACAAAAACCTTTATTGTGGAATGTGATGCCTCGGGAAATGGAATTGGTGTTGTCCTAATGCAAGAAGGCAGGCCCCTAGATTTTGAAAGTCAAACACTCAAGGGAAATGACTTACACAAACCCATTTATGAGAAGGAAATGATCGCAATACTACATGCATTGAAGAAATGGCATCCTTACCTAATAGGTAGGCACTTCAAGGTCAAAAACATATCATGATAGTCTTAAGTACTTCTTGGAACAAATACTATCTTCAGAAGAACAACAAAAATGGGTAACCAAGATATTAGGTTATGATTTTGAAATCGTCTATAAAAAGGGGAAGAAAAATGTTGTGGTAGATGCACTCTCAAGAAAGGATGAAGATGTTGAGGCCTTTCTCTGTGCTATCTCGATCATTCTTCCATTCATCCCTTGCTTCTATTATCCAATCGGGTTGGATGATAAATATCTGTGCTATCTCGATGGTACAAAGATCGCTTATATTTATGTAATAACTCCCAACTCAAACAAAAGGTATTATTGGAATTGTACACCTCTCCAGTAGGAGGGAACTCAGGATTTTTGAAAACCTACAATAGAATCAAGAAGGATTTTTTTTGGGATGGACTTAAAACTGATGTTCAAAGGTTTGTGGTATAATTTTTAGTTTCCCAACAAAATAAGGTGGAAACAATTAAGACCCCAGGTCTTTTACAAGAATTAGCCATCCCAAGTCAGTGCTAGGAGGCATTTTCCATGGATTTTATCACAGGGTTACCGAATTCTGAAGGAAAGAGTGTCATCATGGTGATTTTTGATAGACTGACCAAGTAAGAACATTTTGTGCACTCTCTCATCCCTTCAAATCTAGTACAGTTGCCACCGCATTCATGGAGACAGTTCAAAAGCTACATGGAAGCCCAAAGATTATTGTAAGTGATAAAGATCCCATCTTCACTGGACGTTTTTGGACATAATTATTTTCCTGTTTGGGTACTCAATTGGCTCATAGCTCATCCTATCATCCTCAATTTGATGGAAAAACCGAGATAGTGAACAAATTTCTAGAAGTCTACCTTCGTTTCTTTGTCTCTGATAAACAAACACAATGGTTCAAATGGTTACCCTTGGAAGAATGGTGGTATAACACTTCCTCTCATACTGCAACAAAAATGACAGAATTTATGGCACTCTATGGATACCACCCTTCTTACCCTCCTTCCATCACTTCTTCTCTAAAATAAAAATCTAAGGTTCAAGCAGTGGAATATCACATCGAGCATCAAGAACAAGTTCTCCAAATCTTAAAGGACAACCTGACCATGGCACAGAATCACATGAAACAACAAGCAAATCATCATCGTAGTGAAATAATTTTTGAAGTAGGATATTGGGTGTTTTTAAGACTACAACCATACAAACATGTGTCCCTCAAGCAAGCCAAAAAGGATAATAAATTATCACCAAAGTACTATGGCCCTTATAAGGTGTTGGAAAATATTGGTACTATGGCATACAAATTGGAGTTGTCTGCATCTTCACGAGTACACCCAGTTTTCCATGTTTCATGCTTAAAGAAGGTTATAGGTGACAAGATCCCATTTCAAACTATATTTCTAGAACTTGACGAGGAAGGAAAAATCATATTGTATCTTGAAGCCATCACTGACACAAGAGTTCACCAGCTAAGAAATAGATCCATTTCATAGTATCTCATTAAATGGAGGAAACTACCGACTGAAGATTCCACTTGGGAAGATGAGTATTTTATACAGAAGAATCCAAAGTTACTCAAGTGTTGTGGAAAACACTTGTCTCAAGGGGAGGGGCATGTTAAGCCCTAATATTGGCTCATTACCCCTTAATTGGGGCATATTACATTAGTAATGTTATTTTATTTATGTCGTCTTTATTCCATTAGTTGCAATTATACCTCCTAGTCTCCTATATATACCAAGGAGACATTTTCACTTGGAACCATCTTGGAATTGTACATTTATGTGGGCATAAGGAGGTTTCCCCCTCGAATATTATTATCTGAATTTCTCTCTTTTTCAAGGCATTGAGTAATTATTCTGAGGTCTTTCTATGCTATATTGATATTTGGGTCTTAAAAATCCTCATCTTTAATATTGACTTGATGATACCCTGATCTCAAGTCAATCCTTGAAAATACTTTTTCTCCATGTACCTAATCGAACAGATCATCAATTCAAGGCAAAGGGTACTTGGTTTTCACTGCCACTTTGTTCAACTATTTGTATTCAATGCATAGTATAAGAGTACCATAAGTTTTATTCACAAATAGTAAATGTTCTCTTGAAGGATAAGAACTTTATCTAGTAAATGCTTTGTCTAACAAATATTGTATTTTCATCTTCAGTTACATGAAATAATGTGTACTCATTCTGTATGGAGCTCTTGATATAGGTGCAGAAAAAGGCATAAGATCAATTGAAAAATAGATTTCTCTTTTAGGAGGTAAAAAAAGTATCTCCTATAGAAAAACATCCTTAAATTCTTGGAGTATAGGACATTCTTCAAAATTTTCCTCTTTGTTTTCCATTGACTCCAATACATGAAACACATATAATTGAAAACCTTTTTCTGGAACTCCTTTTTAGAGGCTGAAATATGTCTGATAAAGATGTTTCTCAGAGTGCATTTCACTAAACTTGGTTTCCCTTCATCGTCTGTGCATTCAAAGGTCTTATTGTAGAAATATAAATTTATTTTATGTGCAGGGATGATTTTAAGGATGGAAATTTGTTTTAAAATGTAGAAACCTTGGTGAATCTTACTAATCCTTTATATGCCAACTATAAATGTTTGGCGATAATTTTGTAAAAATATTCAAATTTATAAGGATTTTATATAGTTTTTATAAAATTTTGGTGATTTTTAAGGTAAAATAATTTTATCATATAGAATTTGGGCGAATCATTTTTAAAATAGCGAATCTCATTTTTGGAAAAACCATGGAAAATTATCCCATGAGCGAAATTTAGCCCCTAAAATCATCCATGTTTATGTGTTGTTATCTAGTCCATACCAATTAAGGCATGATATGAAGTCTGAACCCAAAGGTAAAATCTTGAAATTCACCCTTGTGAGCAGTCTATTAAATTTCACCAGGAATCCTTCTATCAATTCATTGACCTTTCTCTTAACTATTATAGCCAACTAAACTAACCAATATTTCTTGTGTTTGTTTTTATGCAGATTACATGTCTTAACAATATTTGGTGCAACATAGCTATGACTAGATCCAAGATCAATTAAAATACAAATATATTTCTTAGAAATCTTACCATCAACTTCCACCACTGATGCTTGGTGGTCTATTTGTCAATCCTCTAATGTATCATATATTTTAGGAATAGTATTTGTTACGTCATTCATTGTTGCATATTCTTGTATATTGTAGGTAGTATTATTAGTTTCCTTCATGTGAGGATAATCCCTAAGTAGATGTTCTTCTCTGCATCCAAAACACTTCAGAGGCCCTTTCCAAGGTTCCCTTGGATTCCTTACTACTAACTATGTTGGTTTAGCTCCACTCTAAGGTGGAAAATTCTGTTGGAAGTTCTTTCCTATTGGATAGTTTGGTTTAAAACATTTTGATTGATTCTTATACTGTAGATCCTTAAATCCTTTTATCCTCTACTCAAAATTCACCTTTTTCTTTTCCTTCCAAATCTTGTTGAATTCTAGTTTATTCTTTCCTTGTTCATAACAATACTTTGACTTTATTATTGTATCATCATGAGTCTTAGGATCATTAAAATCAGTCATTTCTCTGTAATATTGAGGAAATCCATTAAGTAAACGATGAATATTCCCTTTTTCATATTTGGTATACAAAACATACCTTAGCAGTTCCATAACTTTTCTTGCATAGTCATCCATAGTTGATTGACCCAATTTCATTTTATGAAATTCCTTTATTTGGCCATCATAATACCTTTCTCATAAATACTTATGACGAAAGTATTTTTTAAATAGTTTCCAAGTGGTTTTCTTTTCAATGAGTTTCTTTACATTCTTGAGATCCTCCAAATTACTTGCTAGTAAATTTCACTTGCACAAATCTTCCCCTTAAATTTTGACAAAAGAATGAAAGGTTGTTGTTTTCATTTATAAAAAAAAACTAAATTTCCCACTCATTTTTTCATTCTACATTTCATTGCATTGATGATGAACACACTCGTTATTTTTTTCGTAACTTAATTTTTCAGTGTGCTATATAGTGAGTAGTGAACCAGTGTGGTGTGTACATATAATGCACCAACTCATTTTTCCATAACAAATTTCAATGCATTGATAGTAGGTACACATTACTTTTGTAATTGGAATAAATTGGTATTCTATATAGTTTGTATTGCACCAATGTGTTCTGTAAGTACTGACACACCTAAAAACAATTTAATTTTCAAAATGAAGATGCAAACATTTTCATTTAAATTTTGTGGAGGTTTTTCTTTGCAGAGATAATAATGGAGGTCAGTCTTCGATGCTTCTCTCAATTTAAAGAATTGGTGCATTTGTTTTATACAAAATCATTGGGATGTCCTTATATGATTAGGTGCACCATTAGTTTATAAAAGTGATCTAAAATTATGTTTGAAGTTATATTTTTATATGCTTCCCAAGATGACTTTTTTGTCTCAAATGTAGGAAAAAATGAATTATAATATCAAATGAGAAATTCTTTATATTCTGACTCATTCCATATCGTTGCAAGTCCTTCAAGTTTTCTCCTGCTGATTGCAGTACATCTATATTTTATTTATAATTTATTTATCTCAATGAATTTATGTTATATATGCATGTGTAGTTGAATAAGTTTTCATTGAATTTTGCAGGATCGACATTCATGGTTGAGTTAGGATGAAAAATATGTTCTAGTAGTCCCAAAATTTTGTAAGCTCTTATCAATAGAAATATACTGAAAATAATTATTGGATGAAAATGAAAAACTTCTTTACCCTACCAATCGTAACATTCCATCTTCTAGAAATCAACCTAGGTCAACTGCATTACATTGTGAATTTTATCTCTTTTATGTAGAGACCTTGTAGGACATAAGAAAAAGATGATTACTTAATTGCATTTTTTTATTATCAATGGAAATAATGTAAATGTATTTCTTGATTAAACATTTGTTTTAAAAAATGGTTGGTTGCATGTTTATTATTGGGGAAAAAAATTTCATGCTTCTAATAAATGTTTGGTATAATTTTTTAACATATTAAATGCATTGTGTTACTAATATTATCGATGTGATGTTCAATATTTTTACAATCAAGATTATGATGACTAGTGAGATTTTTCCATCTACCATTGAACTCCACTATGATTTCAGGTCATGAGTTTTTTTTTAACACACGCAAAGAAGAGAGGAATCATATCGAGAATGGTTGAATCAACCACCTATTCAATTCCCACTATGTCTTGAGTAACCAATTCAAAACATCTACAATAAGACTAGTTCTTCACATGTTGGGGAAAAATTAAAATTTTATAGAGGTTGGTATGGATGATTTCTTATGGGATACCCAAGCCATGGATGGAATTTTGTACATGCATTCCAGGAAAATGCACTAGGGGATGACGTTTATGTCATAGATACCTTCTTTGAAAGCTTGAAATATAATTCCAACACCAGTCTCTTTGGTCAAAAAGGGTCAAGGTCTAACCAACTAGGGATAAAAATGTTATTGTATAACTTGGAAGCATTGTGTGGTATGTCAGATGTATGTTTCTAGACTCTTTTAATGTAACTATCCATTAAGTCTCCTAATTTTTTAAGGAAACTTGTCGTACAATGAAGGAATAAAATGGTTTATTTTATTCATGCTTAATTAAAATGTACATTTATATTTCTCACTAATAACAGGTTAATAAAAAATAAGGTACTTCCAATAGATAATTTCTTTCTAAATAGTTGTTGCAGAGGCAAAGAAAATAATTAAAATGCTGGGTCTTGATTACATATTGTTATATTAAAACAATTCCCTACATCTGCATACATGGCATTGGCCTTTCCACTTACACAATTTGCCAAATTATTGTTGAGGCCCTTTCTTTTAAAAACATTTTTTGGAACATGTACGCGCCCTGCTGCACTATATCCCATGTACACACAATAGTTGCATACTATTTAGCATGCGTACATACGTGATTTGCATCCTAGAAAACCTATGTTTACTTCCAAAAGTTGCAAAAAATATATAATTGCAAGGAATTTGGGGGAGTTTATGGGATATTAAGGGTTTCCCAACCATTTCACCCATTGCAGCTCATCCCCAAACCAAATAACCATATTTTTATCATATTAAAAGAGGTCTTGAGGTCCCATTTACAACAACAAGAAAGATAACAAGTAAACTCTGTCAAAATCCCTTCCCCTTCTTAGCCAAAATTTTGCAGCCCTTTCTGAGATTTGGCCTCAAAATTCCCCTCCATCCCTTTATATTATACAACCCTTTCCCTTTTCCCAAGAGATCAATTGGCTGTGAGAGGAAAGCATTTGAATGATGCACTTGGAGCAACATTACAGGAGCCCAAACCTAGTTCATAGATTGTTGTCCAATGAAGGTTGTAATATTTTTTATCTTCATATTGAATAAAAGAGTTTTTTTCCTATCCCAATACATTGTGTCTTTCTTCTTAATTGATTAATTCATCTATGTCTATGGCTGAACATTAACAGTGATAAGTAGAGATCGTATATATTGTAGTGTTTGTTTCCTAAGTTTTTGTAGGTCAACTTTGGGAGGAGACCAACAATCAACCAAGTTGCAAAGGCGAAAGAGGTCTACACTAGCTGAAATGACCTAAGGTACACCTAAATTCCTCTCTCTTTTCATTTAATTTTAGATGGTTTTGGGGTAGCTTAGGAATAGAACTGTCTCTTAAGGGAATTCAGTGCTCTGCCTGTACCTCGACCTAATATAGTTATAGGAGGATTTTCCTTGCTAGAAGAACTGGCGACTCCACTGGGGAGTCTCTCTAGGGTCTCAATGGGAGATTTTAGTTTAAAATGGTTTGTTTCAATTTATTTTTAAGTTTTTCAGGTTTACTAGAGTCAGTTTAGGGTCTCTGGTCACCTTCCAAGTGCCTAGCATATTTCCCTGCCCAGTCAGTTTTCCAAGCCTTTTTTTCTTTTTGAAAAATTTCAAAGGTGTATGTGCCCTGCTTTGTGATGTAGAAACATCGTCAGCAAAGACCACATGGAAAGACATGACAACAACTAGCGCTCCTTTTGAGAAAATTTGTAATTTTGAAAGATGGCGTACCTCATAAAAATTCTGAGTAAATGACGAGTCAGAGGAGTATTAATGGTAGGAGGTTGAATGATCAAGTCAAACTAGGAGAGCTTAGATCGTCCGTTAGTTTGTTTGATTTTGGCTTGGATCAGGAACAATTGTATTAAATTGTATATCATAAACATTTACTGTAATAGGACTTAAGTAGCTGTAAGATTTTACTTCGATAATATAGGTAGTTGGAGGGAACCCTAGAGGACCTCTTGTATAAGTATATACATTGCACGCCTGAATGAGGCTGTTGCAGATTAGTATGAGATAAGTGTTACTAAATTTAAGTTGTTTTTATCAATATTGTAGCCATTTACATTTGAATGAATATAACAGAGGTATATTGACCTAATGCATGGTGTTGCTACTGTTTACAGTTTCTCATTAATTTTTTGTTTTCATGAATGAATGAGTTATGTTGTTGAATCTATGAAACTGTGAAGCATTAGGATAAGTTTCACTTGTTTATCTTCTTTGATTCCATGCAATGTGTGCATACAGTACGCAAGGAGTGAATTGACAAAATCCATTTCGACTAAGAAGATCATAAGAGATAGCGTGAAACCTCCATTTTCAAGGAGTGCAAAGGGAATATTGCAAGGTGTGCATAGTCTCCCACAAGAAGCTAAGTCTTGTGTAAGAATATGTTACATGGAGTGCACAGATTCTAAGTTCAACTAAGTGTCGAAGAAAACCCTCAAGATATCTAAAGGTTCAGAGGAAAGGACATGTCAAGATAAATTTGAGGGAAAAATATTCAAGGGAGTGAAGCTCTAAAGGTTTAACAAGTTAACGCTCAAGGTCCCTTCAGAGGGAAGAGAGATCGTTCCAGACCGTCATATCTGGGAGAGGTGTGCGGTGTTTAACAATGAGTTCCTTCGAAAGTCGTGATTCATAGAAATTGCACTAAGAAAACGAGAACCTTCGCGAAGTGAGAAGTATATCGAAGTCGTTGGTTGAAGTGGGGATACATGGTAGCAGATTGCAGAAATCAGAGGGAAGAACTATGGAAGGTTTGCAGAGAGAAAAAGGTCATTTTTTTGTGAGGTCGTGAAGAGCAAGGAAATCTTGACGATCGGTCTAGAAGGACATGCATCACCAGTTCACAAAGTTTGAAGAATATTTGAGGGGAAGGAGAGATCGTCTAAAGCGGAGTGGGAGGAGTATCTTAGTCGTCGATAAAGAGAGACACATGGTGCTTGATCTAAGATTTTGGGTATGTAATAATTCAAATAATGACAGTGTTAATACATGTGGAAATCCCAAAGACTGGAGTCTGAACGGATCACAGTCATTTCCTGTGGGAGAGATGAGGACCATAAATTTGCCAAGGTGAGTTTGCGGTTCAGGATTCGGAAAAAAATGATGCAGTGGTTGTGAAAGAAGGTTGAAACCCAAAGTTATGAATCACGCAAGAGGTTAAGTCCCAGGTCACAACCCAAGGTCAGCTGCAAAGAGTAACTTGTGTAATTTGTCCCAGGGGCCACTAAATGACCAAAAGAGCTAATTCAGCTCAGGAGATTAACATCCTTGATCAAGAGGTCGCACAACTCCAAGGGAGAGCAGGGGGGTCTGCATCAAGTCGTATTAGAGCACAAAAATAACTCAAAGTTGTACTCTTTGAGTGAGGAAAGGTCAACACAATGCCTCCTAGGAGATAAACAAAACCTTTTGTAGCCAATCTAGTTGTTGAAAGGGAAATGAGAGAATTGTGTGAAATATTGGAAGCAATGGAAGCAACACAGAGGAGAAAACTTGACATTGGAGACAATAGTGAGGCATAAAGTGAACTGACAAAGGTTGATGAAGCTGCAGAGGGAGATGTTGCTGGAGAACACTTGCTGGAATTTCTTGTGAAGTTGGGAGCTAGATAAAATATAGACATCCCAATGTATGAAGGAAATATAGATGTTGAAGAGATGCTCAACTAGATAAGGTCCATGGATAAGTATTTCAACTATGAATATGTCTATGAGGAGAAGAGGGTGAGACATATTGTCACCAGGTTGAAAGGACATGCAACACTATTGTAGGATGAAATATAGGATGATAGATGAAGCAAAGGTAAGAAAAATATTAGGAGTTGGGATAGAATTGTGGCCAAGCTGAAGGATAAGTTCAAGCCCAAGGATTATTAGATAAATCTGTTTAGGAAGATGTAGAACCTGAGACAGAGAGGAATGAAAGTGAAATAGTACACAGAGGAGTTCTACAAGCTAAACATCAGGACAAGATAGAGGGAGAGAGATGAAGAGAAAGTTTCCAAATACATAAATGGCCTGAGGTATGAGATCCAGGATGAAATCAACATGATTTCAATGAGTACAGTAGAAGAGCCATATCAATTTTCACCGAAATCATAGGATACGTTGGCCAAAAAACAAATCCAGTGAAGCATAGGCAGAAGCTAAAACATAGGTAAAGGAGTTTCCCATGATAAGGCACATAAGCCCAAGGGTGAGGATGAGAATAACCACAGTCACTAAAAAAGAGGAGGAAGCTCCAGAGGGAGACATCCTGGCGAAAGAAATTCTTTTTACAGAGGAGAAGGAAGAGGCAAAGAAGGAGAGATAAGATGTTATACCTATGGAAAAGAATGACACAAATATTGGGAATGACTTGAGAGAAAGAAAGAAGGAGGAAAAGCTCACATTTCAAAAGCACAGAAAATGAATGTTGAAGGAAAAGGTGCAAAGGATTGAAAATCTCTAATGTTGAAGAAGGTTCTCTTGAAGCCATAACCAAAAATTTAAAAGCCAGTGCAGAGGAACAATTTTTTCAGGACAACTTGCAAGACTAAAGATAGAGTATGGAAGGTGATCATTGATAGTGTTAGCACTAATAATCTAGTATCGATAGAGATGGTGGAGAAATTGGAGCTGGAGACAACTGCACACCCAAATGCATATAAGGTCTCATGGTTGCAGAAAGGACACCAGCTAATGGTAACTAAACAATGACTTGTTGAATTTAAGATAGGTGGATATAGAGATGATATTTTGTGTGATATAATTCCCATGGATGTATGTCATGTTTTGTTTGGAATACCATTGTAGTTTGAAAGGAATGTCATTCATGATGGGAGAAGGAATACTTACACTTTGGAAAAGAATTGTAGGACACACATGTTGTTGCCAATGGAAGATAAGAGAGTAAAGGAAGAAGCCAACAAAAGCATAATTCTCATGAGTGGTAAGGAACTCCTAAGTCAAGTCAAGAAATAACAAGAGATGTAGTTTGTTATGGTGAGGAAACCTAGAGTTGTCCTTACAAGTACTTCTATGGATGATTTTCTTGAAGAAGTTCAGGAGTTGTTGGAGAATTTTTCTAACATAGTAGTGGATGAGTTTCCTAACTCATTTCCACCCATCAGAAGTATCAACCATCACATTGACTTGATACAAGGAGAAAGTATGCCAAACAATGTAACATACAAATTGACACCTCAAGAGTATGAGGCACTGAAAAGACAAGTTCAGGATTTATTAGACAAGGGTTTAGTAAGAGAAATCTTGAGTCCATGTGCAATACCAATTGTGTTGAGTTCAAAGAAGGATGGAGGATGGAGAATGTGTGAAGAATGAAGGGCCATAAACAAGAGCACTATCAGGTACATATTTACTTTGCAAGGATGGATGACTTAATGGATTGCTTAAGTGGATATTTTTTTTTTTCAAAAATAGATTTGAAAAGTGGATATCGCCAGATAAGGATGAGATAAGGTGATGAGTGGAAAACAACCTTTAAGAAAAATGAGGGGTTGTATGAATGGATTTTTATGCCATTTGTCTTAACAAATGACCCTAGTAATTTTATGAGACTGATGAATGAAGTATTGAAGGATTTCATTGGTAAGTTTGTGATTTTATATCTGGATGATGTATTGGTCTTCAGTAAAACTGAAGAAGAACATTTGAGACATCTGACATTAGTTATGAAGAGACTATAGCAGGAGAAGTTGTTGATAAATCTGAAGAAGTCCTCTTTTATCAAGACATAACTCATTTACTTGGGTTTTGTGATCTCTTCAAATGAATTGAAGATGGATCCTGAGAAGGTCAGAGAAATCAAAGAATGTCCATCTCCAAGGAGTATGTTAGAGTTGAGAATATTCCATGGAGTAGTATGTTTCTATCGGAAGTTCATTAGAAATTTCAGTGGGAATAGTGCACACATTATGGATATAGTGAATAAGAGACACAAGTATTTTAAATGGACAGAAGAAGCTTAGAAAAGTTTCAATATATTGAAGGAGAAGATAACAGAACGTCCAATTAAGGTCTTGCCAAATTTTGGGAAGACATTTCAAGTATGGTGTGATGTGAGTGGAGTTGCAATTAGAGCAGTTTTGAGCCAAGACAATAGGCTTGTTGGATATTTCAGTGATAAGATTGATGATACTAAGGGGAATTAATCCACATATGATAAAGAGTTTTATGCCATAATTCAATCTTTGAAGAAGTGGAGGCACTATCTTGTTCGAAAGGAATTTGTCTTGTATAGCAATAATCAAGCTTTGCAATTCATAACTAGGCAGGAGAAGTTAAACCAGAGACATGCTAAGTGGATAGAGTTTATGAAAAAATTCACTTTTGTCATTAAACATATTTCTACTAATGCTAACAAATTTGTTGATGCGTTGAGCAGGAGATGTCTAATTTTGTAGGAATTTCAGGTCAAGACCTTAGGGTTTGAACACCTTAAGGAGATGTATTGTGATGATCTAGATTTCAAAGAAGCATATGAGGCATGTACAAATCCTGTGATTAGGGACATAAGCCATTGGAAAGAGTATATGATTCAAGATGGATTGTTGTTTAAAGGTTGCCAATTTTTCATACCGAGGTGCTCGATGAGAGAAATCTGCTGAAGGAAAAACAAAATGGAGGCCTAGCAAGACATTTCGGCCATGACAAGACATTTTCATAGTTGAACAATTCATACTATTGGCCAGGTATGAGAGCAGAGGTGAAGAAGTTTGTAAACAAATGTAATATTTTTCAGTACGCAAAAGGAAAGAAATAGAACATTGGATTGTATCAGCCACTACCTATTCCAGATAGGTCTTGAGATGCAATAAGCATGGATTTTGTGTTGGGATTTCCATGGAAACAAAGAGGAAGTGATTCCATATTTGTGGTAGTTGTTATATTTTTGAATATGGCACACTTTATCCCATGCCAGAAGAAAAATTATGCAACAAACATTTCAAACTTGTTTTCCAAGGAAGTTGTGAGACTTCCCGGATTTCCCAGGAGCATTGTCTTAGATAGGGAGACTAAATTTGTTGGTCATTTATGGAGAACATTATGGAAGAAGTCGGGGACAAATATGACTTTTATTTCATCATATCACCCTCAAACAAAATGACATACTGAGGTGGTAAATTGAAGTTTGGGAATTTTTTTGATAAGTTTGGTCACTGAACATCATAACTAGTGGGATCAATTTTTTTCACAAGCAGAGTTTGCATATAATGAGTCACCAAACATAAGTACAAGAAAAATCCCATTCCATATAGTGTATGGGATTATTCCAAGAGGGGTATCATAATTGAGAGACATGGAGCAGAGTGAATTCAGAATCACTAGAGAAGAAGACTTTGCTGCAGAAATGGAGAAGCTTCATAATTAGATCAAGGAGCAGTTGCATAACAACAATGCAAAGTATAAATGTAGAGCTGATCATCATAGAAGGGAACTTCAATTTGAAGTAGGAGATCAATTTTTAAAAAAATTGAGGAAGGAAAGGTTCCTAATAGGAACATATAACAAGATGAAGTTAAAGAAGATTGGACCATGCAAGATCCTAAGAAAATTTGGTAACAATGCTTATGAGATAGAGCTTCCAGAGGATGTGGGAATATAACGCATGTTCAAAATTTAAGACCTTTTTCCTTATAGGGAAGATGACACAGGAAGATCAGAGGATCAATATAAGATTTGGTAGGAGAAGCAGATTCCTGTAGAAAAAAATCCACAGATGGAGAAGATCATTGATCAGAGAATTGGAAAGAAGACTAGGAGGAAGACCTATTTTGAATATTTGGTCAAGTGGAAGGGACACACGATAGAATATTCCAAATGGGTAAATGAAGATAATGTATAGAAGCATGGAAGGTCAATGGAAGAGCTCATGGACATGATTCCATGAATTGTCTGCCCAGAGGAGTATGATGTAGGAGCATCACCAGCAAAGCCCACATGGAAAGAAAGCACAATGCCTAGCGCACATTTTGAGAAAATTTTGAATTTTGAAAGATGGCGTATCTTAGAAAAACTCCGAGTAAATGAAGAGATAGAGGAGTATTAATGATCATAGGTTGAGAAATTTCATCAAACCATAAGATCTCAGATCGCCCAATAGTTTATTTGATTTTGGCATGGATCGTGAACAATTGTCTTAAATTGTCTGTCACAGACGTTTATTGTAATAGGACTTAAGTAGTTGTAAGATTTTACTTCGATAAGATAGGTAGTTTGAGACAACCCTAGAGGGCCTTTTTTATAAGTAGATGCATTGCATGCCTGAATGAGGCTACTGTCGATTAGTAGGAGATAGGTGTTACTGAATGTAAGTTGTTTTTATCAGAATTGTATCCATTTACATTTGAATGAATATAACAGAGGGATATTGACCCAATGCATGGTGTTTCTACTGTTTACAATTTCTCATTTATTTTATGTTTTCATGAATGAAAGAGTTATGTTGTTGAATGTAAGAAACTGTGAAGCATTACGATAAGTTTCACTTGTTTCTCTTCATTGATTCCATGCAGGGTGTGCATACAGTCTACAAGGAGTGCGTTGATAGAGTTTGTTTCGACTCAAAAGATCATAAGAGATATCATGAAACTTCCATTTGCAAGGATTGCAAAGGGACTATTGCAAGGTGTGCATAGTCTCCCACAAGAATCTAAGTCTTGTATAAGAATCTGTTACAGGGAGAGTACATATTTGAATTTTGAATAAGTTTCAAAGAAAACCCTCAAGAGAGCTGAAGGTTCAGAGGAAAGGACAGGTCAAGAAAATTTGGCCGGAGAAATATTCAAGGGAGTGAAGCTCTGAAGGTTTAACAAGTTAAATCTCAAGATCCCTTCAAGAGGAAGCGAGATTGTTCCATATTGTCAGATATGGGAGAGGTGTGCAGTGTTTAACTGTGAGTTCCTTTGGAAGTCACAATTCAGAGAAATTATTCCAAGAATAAGACAACATTCGTGAAGTCGCAAAGTGTGAAGTATATCCAAGTTTTTGATTGATGTAGGGATACATGGTAGAAGATAGGAGAAATCAAAGGGAAAAAATCCAAAAGGTTTTCATAGAGAAAAAGGTTGTGTTTCACGAGGTCGTGAAGACTGAGGAAATATGGACCATCGGTATAGAAGGACATGCGTCACTAGTTCGTGAAGTTGAAAGAAGGGTCAAGGGGAAAGAGAGATTGTCTGAAGTAGAGTGAGAGGTGAATCTCATCCATCGATCAAGAGAGACACGTGGTGCTTGATCTAAGATTCTCAGTACAAAATAATTCAGACAAGAGGAGTGTTAAGACGTGTGGAACTCCCGAAGTCCAAAGTATGAATGGATCATAGTCGTTGGATGTGGGAGATATGAGGACCGTAAATATTCCTAG
The DNA here is from genome assembly GCA_009831015.1 of Picea engelmannii. Classification (NCBI taxonomy): domain Eukaryota; kingdom Viridiplantae; phylum Streptophyta; class Pinopsida; order Pinales; family Pinaceae; genus Picea; species Picea engelmannii. The sequence goes on from ML781340.1 coordinate 1,143,381, forward strand.
GTGATTTCATGTTTAAGGGTTCAGACAAAAAGGGTGCAGTTGTTTCCAAAGAATGCCAAAACCAAAAGTTATGAGGGGTGGAGGAGGTTAAGCCTTAGGTCATAGCCCGAGGTCACCTACAAAGAGGGACCTGTGTAATTTGTCCCAGGGGCCACTCAAGGCCTGAAAGAGCTAATTCAGCTCAGGAGATTAAGATACTTGACCAAGAGGTTGTGCATCCCCGAGGGAAATTAGGGGGGTCTGCATCACTTTATCTCATCCCGCATACATATGCAGTCTACACAGTATACATCCTGCGTACATATGCAGGTTGCACAATGTACAACCCACGTCTCCATGTATTGGAAAGTTAAAAAAAAAAGAGATTTCCTCTTTCCTGATAGAAGCTTTGTGATTCTCAAGATTTCTTAAAATTTTATAGGGTCTTTGTTAGTGGTCTTTAGTTGGGTTAAATTTTTGGTTTTAACTCTTTTCTTCGTCTTGTTTATTTTCTTTAGAGGTTTATAGTTGGCCTATAAACATTATATCCTCCTCTAGATTCTTGTGAGTCCCTGTATTTATGCAGTGGTCTAAGGTTTGTATGAGCCTTGGGCTATATCTTCTCTTTATGCAGTTTATGGTTTGAAATACAAAAAATAAACTTTTACTTCTGTTTTTCTTGTTTAAGCATTTCAAAAAATAAAAAAAATTGCATTCATGCATTTAGTTTGGTAATTTTAGCATAGGTTTTTGTTTTACAAAAAGAAAATAGTTATTTTTCATAAATGCTCTAAAGTTTTCTTCTCTTTCGTCTCTTCCAAACATGACAAGTTTCACATTCACATCCTTTGGGTAAGTCGGGCCCATAAAATTAACGCTTAACTTAAAATATATTAAACTTTTTGTTTGTAGGGTTCACCAAGTAGTCTAGGATTTAGGTCCTTGAAATAGGTGTGAAGAGGAAACTATTCAAGGCCATCTAAAAAAACATTGGAGTATGTGATAGGGAGTTTCAAAAGTCCAATGTCGTAATATTCAGTTAGCACCCCCCTCTAACACAACGGCTAAACACGAGGTTTCACAAGGAAAGGTAGAAGAGATAAATCCTCCAAAACCAGACCAAGTGTAGTGGGGATTGTATATTGAGGGTATTTCTTTGGAATCACACTGATCTCATTTGACTATAGAGCCTCGTGTACCTCGAATCCATTCGATATCCTTAGTTTTATTTCGGACGAATTTCCTTCTGTACCGTTGAAGGGATTGATAACTTTTTTATCCCGATCATTACGATCAACCCGACTGTAGAATGTACCCACCTGGTGATTGACTGTGATATGGAAATCTAGTTTCCTATTTTTATGGACTTACATATGTGACTGCGGGGGTATACCACGATACCTAGGGAAGACATCAAATCATACTTTCTAAGTATACCCAGAGGATTCTTATGTGTTCCAGTTACACATGCACTAGTAAGTTTCTCTAGTGTCAATTGGTGTAGCTTTTATTCCCACTAGTTAGTTGTCTACTTGATTTCCTTTATAAAATTTTAGTGTGTGCTTTGTGTTTC
>ML781341.1:29477-86595 GCA_009831015.1 Picea engelmannii
GGTTTTCCCTCTTTCCTCATTTTTTTAATGTTTCATTCTTATATTCATTGTACAATGGGTACACAACATGGCCTTTGTTGTCGAGACCCAATCATCATGTACACCCTAGTAGTGTTTAGGGGGGGTGTTGGAGATATTACACACTCACCTATAATTATTTTATAAGTTTTACAGTCCAATGTTGAGAACAATTCCTTAGATGAGAATATTCTCTCTAGAGAATATTTTCCTACAAAATAGGATGTTCCTCTTTAGTTCAGAGTCGGTTACACTCAGTTAGACTAGTGGAAGTCACTCATGCATGGAAACCTCGATTTTATCACCAGGAGTTGCATGTGTCTCTCTTAGTTCCACACATGTGTCTGAGTCAATTGATTATTGCATGGATCAATTAACTAGGACTAGGTGGAAGTTCACTCCAGTGTCTATCAGTGAGTGTCTAGATATCTCTAGAATACTACTATGGGACATTAGTTACTCATGTAGCCTATATATATTGTAAATTATTTACTCTTTGAGTGTGAAATACGATTAATGAGAATTATTCCATTATTTCTCTCTTGCTTCTTCTTTCTCAATTTCTCTCTACAAATGTGTGTGGTATTTTCTAGCTAGATCTATTATGTGCAGGTTCAACACATTTACAAGGATAAGAATACAAAAACCATGACACACCAATGTAAGGATCCAAACAACCATTGCAACCATTGTAATATTTATGGTTACATTGAAGACACATGTTGGAAGCTACATCCAAAGGTGAATCCAAAGAACCACCAAAAACATGCCAAGAAGAAGAACATGCTAGATATGGATTCAGGAAACCAGGTAGAGGGTAGCTCAGATACAAATTTTTTTTTTTTTATGTGCTAGAACATAGAAGGAGGTGAATTATTATCCATCCCAAGGAAGATAAGGATATGAATAAACTCTTCCATATTAAGATCCAAACCAAAGAGATAAAGGTGTATGCTACATTTGATTTCAATTCATAGGAAAAAATCATAACAAAAGATGGAGGCCATCCTCAAGTGGATTACTCCTACTAATGTCAATTAGGTTAGGATATTTATGGGGGAAACAAAATAATTATGAAATTTTATAACATCCTTTTTATCTATGGTTGTAGAAATCCATGCCATAATAGCTAGCGACAAGCATTTCCAATGGAAAAATAATCAATATAAAGATTTTGAACAGATACAATGAAAAATTAGTTAAGCACTAGCTTTTGCATTTCCAATTTGTAGAAGCCTTTCAAAGTGGGCATGGATTCAAGTGGATATGCTACGAGAGTAGTTTTAATGAAAGTAGGTAAGCCAATATGTTATTATTCTAAAATGTTCCATGGCAGAGTTCTGAACTACCCTACATATGACAATGAACTCTATAATCCAATTCAAGTTGTTATGAAGTGGAAGCACTATTTGATGGGTAAGGAAACTATCATCCAAAATGATCACCAACCACTGCAATGTTTGTAGGAGTATATTAAGCTTTAACAAACCATACACTGCAAGTGGATGGGGTTTTTACAAAAAAATCATGTAATCATCAAGTATAACAAGGGAATAACTAATAAGGTGGTATACATGCTTTGAACACCACCCACATCCAAGATCACGAATTTGGGAACTCTTATGCACACAGATCCTTTCACCCATGATGCATACAAAGAGGTATGTATAGGAAATGTGGACTTTAAAGAGGTGTTTCAACAAATACAAGGCCAATTTCATGTAAAAGAAGGTGATGGTAACAATCACTATCATCTCTAGGATGGGTTTCTCTACAATTTACATAATCTCTGTGTTCCTAAAGGTGAAATGTTGCATATTATCAAAGAGGATTATACCTCCAAAGTTGTAGGGAAATCTGGTGTTATGAAGACAATTTTCAACTCACAGAGGTATGCATATTATGCTATAATTAAAGAACATATAACTTTGTTTATTAGAGGATTCGTACTTTGTTGTACTATAAGAAATATTAGTGATACAAAGAAATGTCTGTACCATCCCTTACATGTACCTACTATATAATAGGATAGCATATCCATGTATTTCATGGGTGGTTTTCCAAGAATAAGGATGGGACATGACTATCTATTTGTGGTAGTTGATAGGTTTAGCAAGATGTGCATTGTTTGCATTCTAAAAAGACCATCACAGGATGAGATGCAACAAACATGTGCTTTGAAAAGGTCTAGGTGCACTTTGGAATACCAAGGAGAATAATCTCAAATAGAGATATTTCATTTCTCATTTCCTTTTTTACCACACTTTGGGAGAATATGGACACCAAGTTGAAGAGACTTACAACATTCCATCCACATGTGGATGGGTAGACCAAAGTGGTTAACATGACATTGGTTCAAATTTTGAGGGGTTATAATTAGAAGCATCCAAGGTATTGGGATGAAAATTTGATTTGTATTCAACACTCTTATAATATAGAAATACACACTTCTAATAGTAAGTCCCCTTTTGAAACTTTCTTTGGGTATTCTCCACCTTCTCCCATAGATGTTGTATATGGAAAAAATAGTGGAGTGAGGGAATATACCACAGGAGAAGTGTTGAAGGATAAAAAATTCATTTATAAGATTCAACAGATCCATTTGCAAGTATAAGAGATATTGAATAAGTCATAAGAAATTACAAGGCTTGATCAACAAAAAATTAAGAAAAAATTCAAGGTGGGAGACACAGTTTGGTTTCATCTGAACAAATAAAGGATAAAGTTTCCTAATAAGAAGTTCAAGGCTCTAAATTGTTGAATTTTTACTTATACAACTAGTAGTTACGATTCTTATTTATTATTACAATCATTTAGCACATTAGTTGTATAAATAAGATCATTGAAAGAGAGTTAATCACAGAAACAATAGAGACACATAGATTGTCCTGGGAAACACTCATGGGGAAGAAAACCCTGGAAAAATTCCTCAATATTTATAGACCTAATACTGAACAAAAGATCCTCTTCTACTCCTTCTAGGAAGAGTAGTGCAACACTTAAGCAAGAAATACCAAGAGATAGACCATAAACCCTCCTTGGAATCACCCCTAGTTACACCAACTTCTCCTCCAAGACTTGTGCACTGTAGAGCTAGGTGTGTATTGAGTGTCCAAATGAGGCATTGACCTCTCTTATAAATAATGGTCTGACCAACCTATAATTAGGTCTGGGTCAACCAATCACTTTACCCTCTTAATTTACAATTAACTCTCAAGGCATAATAGGGCCTAATTAAATATAATATAATATTATTCAACTCTCTCCCAGGTAGAATATTCTTCGAAGTTACAATATTTCAACACTCACCCTTAACAAGAAGGTTATTCTACTAATAACATTAATAAAAACTAGCTGGACTCAATACATCATCAAGAGAAGGGGACATCATCATCAATATCAAGAACACTATCGGTTATATCTATAGGTCATCAGAAGTTTTTCTCATCATCAACATCAGTAGAAATTGAACATCATCATCATCTACAATGCATAGTTGGAGTAACATCATCATCATCAACAACATGAATCTATAACATCAACATCAACGACACTAAGATGGAATAACATCATCATCATCAATAGGATGAAGCAGGAACATCAACATCATCAACAACATGAAGTTGGAACATCAACATCAACAACAATATAAGTGGAACATCAACATCTATCTGTGGCAACAGAATGAGGCAGGTGCATCAACAACCACATCTGTGGTACTCTGAAAGACCGTCCTTACCGGACCTTCAGGATCTGCCCAAGAATCATAATATTCCCTAGGATATAAAATCCTAACAAGCTACCACATGGTACTCTGACATAATGTACTTACTGAAACTTCAGGATATGCCCAGGAATCATAAGATTCCCTAGGATATAGAATCCTTAATGAGCTACCACTACCGACCACATCTGGAATATACATGCACATGTACTCTGACCAGACCATCCTTACCAGACCTTTGGTATCTTCCTAGGGATGATTAGTCCCCAAGGATATAAAATCCTAACTGAGCTACCTGTTGTTGGTCAGGATACCATAATATCATCAACATCACTCCCCCTTTTAAGGGAGGTCCTTTCAGACTACACTAAGATTGTTTCAAAAGTACTCAAACTTCATAGGAGAAAGAGGCTTAGTCAACACATCTGAAACTTGATCATTTGTGCCAACATATTGGAGCTTTACAACTCCCTTCTGCACCATGTCACGGATGTAGTGATACTGTATCTCTATGTGCTTCGTCTTATCATGGAACAATGGGTTCTCTGTCATCTTTATGCAACTCTGGTTATCACATAGAATCATGGTAGCTTCCATCTCTAGATTGAATAAACATGTCAAGAGTTTTCAAATCCATATGGATTCACAAATGGTGGAACATGCTGCAATGTAATCCGCTTCTATCGTGCTGAGAGAAATACTTGATTTCTTCCTTCTTTTCCACAAAGACATGGTTGAATCCAAACTAAAAAAACATCTCGAAGTGTTTTTTCTGTCTGAAGCACTTCCAGTCCAATCTGAATCAATATATCCATACAATCTGAAGTTGGAATCTCCAGTATAACAGAGACCATAATCCAATGTACCCTTAAGGTATCTCATCACATGCTTTGCAACTACAAGGTGAACACGTATGTGCTCCACCAGATACCAAATCAAGGTGTTCACAACAAAGCATATATATATATCCGGGTATTCTTCAAATACATCAACAAACCAATAGTCTGTCTTTATAGAGTAACATCAACTAACTCTGACAAAGTTTCAACCAGGAGCTTCAAATTCATCTCCATGGGTGTGGCCATGGATTTACATTCCAACATGTCAAACTTCTTTAGTATTTCAACTACATACTTCCCTTGGTTAAGGAATATATGCTCTAGGCTCTGCCATACTTCAGGACCTAAGAAATAATGCATCAGGCCTAGGTCCTTCATTTCAAATTCAACGAAAAGATTCTTCTTACAATATGTGATGAGATTTTATTCATTTGTCAAGAATAAGTCATCCACATATAGCAACAATACAGATGGCTCATCATTCATAACTGTGAACTCATCATTCATAACCTTGAAGTAAATATTATAATCAACTTTACTCTTGTTAAATCCCAAGATCGTTAGGAAACTGTCAATTCTTCCTTACCAAGATCTCAGAGCTTGCTTCAACTTGCATACATGAGTCTTCATGTCCTGTACTTCGAAACCAATTTTTCACATCACATTGTACCAACTTGGTACACTTTCTCAACTGCAAATCAATCTGCATGATCATGTGTTGGTTCTATGTGTTTTTTGTAAAGCACTATATGTCTCACTTCTTCAGAGTATGTCCCCTACTTTTTTTGCAACTGTTCCTTCTAGAACCAGGACTCTGCACCTGCATTTTCTATTTCTGAAGTTGAGAATAACTACTTTATTCTCACCGTAGCTACTGAACTCTGAGAGTATATTCTCTATTCTATCTTGAAAACAACTTCATCTGAAACTGAGAGTGGCTCAATAACTGACACCAAGGGTAGCTTATCCTTTTTCTATGGAGGTAACTCAATCTCAAATACATGGATTTTCATACCTTCTCCCTCTGAATCTCATATTGTGTCAGATTATTTTAATGAATCATGCTTTTTATATATATACTTCTTCTGATTCTTGGAGCACATGTCTCGTCATATTATTCTCCCTCTTGCTAGGAGAATCCTCTGGACACAAATCATGCTTTGTTCATCTCTATGAATGGTCTTGGGGAGATTTCTCCTCCTTAATGGATTGCAAGGGATGAATCCCTCTGAACTCTAGCTCTGTCTGAGCTGGTACTTGGTGGGGCCTCCTGCCTCACCACTGGTGGAGCCATCTTCTCCTCATGATATGTCTCGTCAATGCTATATGTATTTTCATCCTACAAAGTGTCACAAGACCATACTGGTCTCTTCATGGTTACTACAATGATTATGGGTAGGCCCTTATGGCTCTACTAACTCTTCTTGATGATATGAAGAGTGATCAAATACACTAGAGGGATTTGTTCTGTCATCTTTGGAGCCTTCTACTCCTCATGATATGTCTCCATGTCTCATCTAATATGTTTCCTCCTACAACCATCACCATATATACCTCGGGGTTATCACCTATGACCTTCCCGGAACAAGAACAACAAGGGAGAAACAACTGACAAGAATAATACTCTTTATAATAATAATAATAAAATAGTGAGAATGATCATCACAGTAGCTCCATCAGATATATCATTTGTGACCTGCCTATAACAAGGGTAAAAAGTAAGAAATACAATAATAAGGAATGAGAGAAACACTCTTCTAGTGTTGTGATCAATCATTCCTCCATGGTAACCTGGAACCAAAACAAGAAGTTTCTCCTAGAGGAGATGTTAGTTATATCTAGTAGATGATTACAATAAGAATTTATCTAAATAGTTCTCACATGTTACCAAGTATTCAATAATACAACTTTTCAAAGATTGCTATCACAACTATAGTGTTTAATAGTTATCAAACTTGATATGTGTAAATTTGAATATTATCAATTTAATCAATCAAACCTAGAACATGGAGTCTTGTCCTCAAGAATGAGTGTATTTATTTTCTTCCGAGTCTCCTTCACTCAAGATGATAAGTAATTTCTTCAACATGTCCTCTGTACTAAGACAATATGCTATCTTGACAGAAATATGAGTTAGGGAATAAACTCTATAATCTCAACTTTAATCAATCTAATACTTTGACTTTAATTTTTACCAATGGTTAGTATGATAAATTCAACATATCAAAATGCAACTTGGATATTCATAAGATTACAATAATTCCATAACAAGTAGAGGCATATCAAATTAATCAAACCTGGGGTGCATAGTTCCTCTGAATGTGTTGGATCTAACATCCCTCTGGATCTGTGATTATTGTTTAGACAAAAGATCATTTCTCCCACAAATACCACTTAAAATAATGATACAGTTTAAACATATGTAAGTAAATACCTCTGACAACATTGCAAGGTAGTGGCACCATCTGGAGGAAGTGGCAAGAAATAAAGAACCTTTAAAACTTCAAAGGTGCTTCAACTTGTAACTTAAAGTTAGTTGGAGATTTTCTAGGGTAAGGCACACTAGGACAATAAAAATCAGTCCCAACACTTAAAAAAAACTTTCACTGCAATTGGTATTGCAACTTGTGTTGGCACTGTAACTGGTGATGCAACTGGCATGAAGTAAATATGATGCAGGAGCATCTCCCACATCAAGCGAGCCAGCGCAGAAGGCAAGGGACAGCTGGACGAGCGGCAGAACAAATTTTGAAAATCACCTTGAAGTTGTTGCGCAAATCTTAAATGAGCCATTAAGAAAAGGTGCACTTGTAAATGTAAATGGATCTTGAGCAGATTTCTCTCGTCCTTAGTAGGTAGAAGGCATTTATAGGAATTAATGCAAGTAGATAGAATTTAATTCTATATTAGAAAGTTGTAGAGCGCAATAGGGAAACGTGATATAGACACCCTCATTGTACATTGTAACATAGTTAGAAGCAATTGGAGCAAGAGCAAGCAGAGAACTGTCCAGGGAATTCCTGCAAGGTGTGCAGTTGAAGTGTCCGCAAGGAGTGCGTTGACAGAGGGTTCAGATAGAGATAGATTTTGTTCTCATTCATCCCAAAGGTGTAGACAGGCATGGGATCCATGCAAGGAGCTCGCAGACCAAGGAAAGTCTTAGGGTTGTGAACCTGAGTGAAGCGTCGAAGGACTACTGCTGCAGGTGTGCGCAGAGTCGAGGGAATTCAACACTTAGACGTGGTTGAAGGTTTGCCGCAAGGAGTGCGTGCAAGAGTTTTTTCTAAAGGACTTGAAAGTTGTGAAAATATCTGGAAGGGTAAGGCCTTCAAATCCATTTAAGGGAAGCACAGGGAAACTATGATTGGAGGTCTGTAAGAAGCATCGCAAGTTTGCACGCAGGTGGACGAGTTCCACAGAGGAGAACTTAGTCATTTCGCAGGTTTCATCAGCAGGAACGGACGGTCGGCATTCTTCGAGGAGAATTTGCGACATCCCGTGAGTCTTCGGATCTCACAAAAGAGAAGGGAAGATACAGGGAAGGTATCGAGAGGTTAAAATCTCAGGAGGGGCAGAACCGTCGATCCAAGCCACAAGGACTGTTGGATCTATACGTATATCGTGTATCGGGGTTTCGTGGGTGGAAGTCCCGTGCACATAACATCAGGAATCGCGATATTTCGATACACGATATCCCGACAGCTACTAGAATAGTGTGGGGCCATAGGAGTCGGAGTGGTGGAAAGGTGGCACGTCTTATCGGGATATCGCAGCAAGAAGTTCCGAAATATTGACATTAGGATTTGCGATCCTGTGAAGTCCGAAGTCCCGACGAGATAAGGGATCGTTGAAAGTCAAAGTAGCGAGCTCATCGGAGTTTCAGCATATCGTGAGTCGGGAGTCGGTAAAGTGAGTTGTTTGATATCGCGAGTAGCGAAATCGCGATAGAGGAAACCCCGATAAGAGAAAGTCAACGTTGACTGGTTGTCGGGTTTCGGGGATCCGAGAGTCCGATTCTCGACCACTGGATTCGTGAATTCTGATCCTCCGATAAGTAAAGAGAGGGGATCGCGGGAAGAGTTCTATGGGTGCAGATTTCCTGATAGAGAAATAGAAGGACCGATTAGTGTTCTTCAGGCCGTGTGAGAAGGAAAGGTCCTATGAGAAGACGTTCTTGAGAGCGCGTGCTGCATCAGTTTTGGTATCAGAGCCTGACTCTTGGCTGTACATTTCAGGCGAGGGAGGCATAAGAGGTAAGGAGCACTCTGATACACAACGTTAGTTTTGGTATCAGAGAACAGAAATATTCTTTTCTTTCTGTAGCAGAGAAGAGAATTCACCATGCTGCCAAGGAGAGATAGGAAATCACCTGATCCAGAGGATAGGGAAATGCCGAGGAGAAGAGGCAGGTAGATAACAGATCCAGTCATGGAGAGGCAGATGCGTGATCTCCGAGCTAGACTCGAAGACATGGAGACAACACAAAGACGCACAACCAGTGCAGGATATCTGAGTAATTCCGAAAGTGAAGTTGAGGCTTAATGAGAAGAAGAAGTTGCAGCTGAAGATGCATCAAATGAGCATTTGATCAGAGCTATTGCAAGGATGGGTGCAAGAGCAAAGATGGATATTCCAGTTTACGAGGGAAACTTGGATGCCGAGGAGCTTCTAGATTGGATTAGAGCTCTAGATACTTACTTCGACTATGAAGATGTCGAAGAGGACAAGAAAGTCAAGCATGCTGTCACGAGATTGAAAGGACATGCAACATTGTGGTGGGATGAACTACAAGCTGATAGATGCTGCAAGGGCAAGTAGAAGATCAAAAGCTGGGACAGGATGATCGCAAAGATGAAGGCAAAATTCATCCCCAGGGACTATCAAATTACTCTGTTCAGGAGAATGCAGAACCTGAGATAGAAGCTGATGACAGTGAAAGAGTACACCGAGGAATTCTATAAACTGAACATCAGAGCAGGTCATCGGGAGAGCGATGATGAAAAAGTTTCCAGGTATATGAATGGCCTGAGATATGATATCTAGGATGAGATGAGCATGGTTACCATCCGGACGGTGGAAGATGATTATCAGATGGCTATGAAAGCGGAGGAGAAGCTGAGCCGAAAGAAGAGTCAGAGAGGCCGAGGCAGGAGCCAGCCAAGAGGCAAGTCATTTTCCCAGGACAAATATCAGAAGCCCAAGGAAGACTGGAAGAAACCTCAGACTCAGATAGAGAGAGGTGGAACCTCACAGTGAGGGCAGCAATGTGTTGAGCAGAGAGGACAACATACTGAGCAGAGAGGAGATTATGCTGATAACAACACTTTTCCTCATACTAGAGGTAGAGGAAGAGGAAGAGGAAGAGGTGGAGTAATCACATGCTTCACATGTGGAAAGAATGGGCACAAGTCTTACGAGTGTCCGGAGAAAAAAAAGGACATTGGAGAAGCTCACATCGCTGAGGCACAGAGGCGGGATGTTGAGGCAGAAGACGTTGAAGGCGGAAGATCGTTGATGATGCAAAAAGTCCTTTTGACACCCGAGAAGGAGGTGGAGATTTCAGTCCAAAGGACCAAACTTTTTCGAACAGCTTGCAAGACCAAGGACAGGGTATGCAAGGTCATTGTAGACAATGGTAGCATGGATAATCTCGTATCTACAAAGATGGTAGAGAAGCTGGAGCTGGAGACGACTGATCATCCAAGCCAATACAGAGTTTCGTGGCTACAGAAAGGACACCAGGTAACTGTCACTAAACAATGCTTGGTTGAGTTTAAGATAGGTGGATATAATGATAAGATATTGTGTGATGTTATTCCTATGGATGTTTGTCATCTATTGTTGGGTAGACCATGGCAATATGACAGGAATGTGATTCATGATGGGCGAATGAACACATACACCCTGGAGAAGAATGGGAGGACACACATGTTGCTTCCGATCAAGGATAAGGAGGTGAAGCCAGAAGTAAGCAACACTGTACTTCTCATGAGTGGGAAGGAACTTCTTACAAAGGTTAAGAAGAAGGAAGATCCACAATTCTTTGTGGTCAAGAAAATGAAGATTGTTCTCACTAGCAGAAGAGTGGATGATTTACCAGATGAAATTCAGGAACTACTGGAAGAGTTCGTTGATATAGTAGTGGACGAATTACCCCGTTCGTTGCCACCAATCAAGAGTGTGAGTCATCATATTGATCTCATACCAGGAGCTAGTTTTCCAAATAAAGCCGCGTACAGATTGACGCCACAAGAGAATGAAGAGGTTAAGAGACAAGTCCAGGAGTTGTTGGACAAAGGTTTGGTCAGGGAAAGCTTGATTCCATGTGTTGTTCCAACAGTACTCATTCCGAAGAAAGACGGAGGCTGGAGGATGTGTACTGACTCAAGGGAGATTAACAAGATAACCATCAGGTACAGATTTCCATTGCCGAGGATGGATGATCTGATGGATTGCTTGAGCGGAGCAAAATATTTTTCAAAGATTGATTTGAAGAGTGGTTATCATCATATTCACATGAGAGAAGGCGATGAATGGAAGATAGCATTCAAAACCAACGAAGGGTTGTACGAATGGCTTGTTATGCTGTTTGTCTTAACAAATGCGTTGAGTACCTTCATGAGGTTGATGAACGAAGTCCTGAGGGAGTTCATCGGGAAATTTTTCATTGTTTATTTGGATGACATATTGATTTACATTAAATCAGTGGTAGAACACTTGAAGCATTTGGCTACAGTGATGCAGAAGCTACAACAGGAGAAGTTGTTGATCAACATGAAGAAGTCCTCATTCATGAAGACATAACTCATTTACTTGGGGTTTGTTATTTCTGCAGATGAGTTGAGGATGGATCCAGATAAGGTGGAGGTAATCAAGAATTGACCATCACCGAGAAATATTTTTGAGGTAAGAAGTTTTCATGGATTGGCTAGTTTCTACCGAAAATTCATCAAGAATTTCAGTGGAATTAGCGCGGCGATGATGGATATAGTGAAGAAAAGACATAAATATTTTCACTGGACAACAAAGGCTGAGAAGAGTTTCAATCTATTGAAGAGGAAGATTACGGAACAACCAGTTTTGGTGCTGCCGAATTTCCAGAAAACATTTCAGGTGAAATGCGATGCAAGCGGATTTGCAATCAGGGCAGTCTTGAGTCAAGAAGAAAAACCAATAGCATACTTCAGCGAGAAGCTGAATGAAGTGAAATTGAAGTACTCCACGTATGATAAAGAGTTTTATGCTATCATACAGGAACTGAAGAAATGGAGGCATTACTTGATCCCGAAAGAGTTTGTATTGTACAGTGATAATCACGCGTTGCAGTTTGTGACTCAACAGGAGAAGTTGAATCAGAAACATGTCAAATGGGTTGAGTATATGCAGAATTTCACTTTTGTGATTAAACACATTTCTGGTACTGCTAACAAAGTTGTTGATGCTTTGAGCAGAAATTGTTTGTTGTTACAGGAGTTCAGAGTCAAAACGTTGGGTTTTGATGATCTCAGGGATATGTATGCAGATGATCGGGATTTCAAGGAAGCATATGAAGTAGCTGAGAATCCAGTTCTCAGAGACAGAAGCCAGTGGATAGAATACATGATCCAGGAAGGATTGTTGTTTAGGGGTAATCAGCTGTGTATTTCGAAATGCTCCATGAGGGAAAATCTGCTGAAGGAGAAGCATAGTGGAGGATTGGCAGGGCATTTTGGTCACGACAAGACATTCATGAAGTTGAATGAGTCATATTTTTTGCCAGGAATGCGAGCAGATGTCAAGATATTTGTGGACAGGTGTAGAATTTTCCAGCATTCGAAGGGAAGAAAGCAGAATGCAGGGTTCTATCAACCATTGCCCATACCAGAGAGGCCATGGGCAGCGATTAGCATGGATTTTGTATTGGGGTTGCCGAGAACACAAAGAGGTGTTGATTCAATCTTTGTGGTGGTGGATAGGTTTTCCAAAATGGCACACTTCATTCCATGTTAGAAGACTAGTGACGCGACTCACATCGCGAACTTGTTTTTCAAAGAGGTCATTCGACTTCATGGTTTGTTGAGAAGCATAGTTTCGGACTGGGATACAAAATTCATAGGGCATTTTTGGAGGACCTTATGGAAGAAGATGGGAACTAACTTATTGTTTAGTTCAGCGTATCATCCTCAAACGGATGGACAGACATAAGTGGTTAACAGAAGTGTGGGAGACTTGTTGAGAAGCTTGGTGACAGAGCACCACAGCCAGTGGGACCATATATTGCCACAGGCCGAGTTTGTGTATAATGACTCAGTTAATAGGAGAACAGGGCAAAGTCCATTCCATATTGTTTATGGCATGCAGCCGAGAGGAGTTTTTGAACTGAGAGATTTAGAACAGACTATGACTAGGAGCGCTAGTGCAGAAGAATTCGCAGAGGCGATGAAAGAACTTCACGGCAAGGTGAAGCAGCGATTGCTGGAATCAATCCAGGAATATAAGCGCAGAGCCGATCAACACAAGAGACAACTTCAGTTCAAGTTTGGTGATTTGGTTCTGGCACATTTGAGAAAAGAAAGGTTCCTGAGAGGAACATACAATAAATTGAAGATGAATAAAATCGGGCCATGTAGGGTCTTGAAGAAGTTTGGGGCAAACGCTTATGAGATTGAATTACCCGATGGGATCGAAATTTCTCCGATATTCAATGTCTCGGATTTGTACCCATATAGAGCTGAGGAAACAGGGACTAGACAGCCAGTGATCCAGTGGACAAAGTAGATGCCAGTTGCAGAGAAGCCACGGATGGAGTGCATACTGGACAAACGAATTGGTAAGAAGACCAGGCGGAAAGAATACTTCGAGTATCTGGTCAAATGGAAGAACCATCCAGTTGAAGATGCCAACTGGGAGACTGAATTTGAGATACAAAAGCATGGACAGACCATATAGGAGCTCATGGATAGGAGCCCATGAAAGTTTTCAAGCAAGGGAGTATGATGCAGGAGCATCTCCCACATCAAGCGAGCCAGCGCGGAAGGCAAGGGACAGCTGGATGAGCGCCAGCACAAATTTTGAAAATCACCTTGAAGTTGTTGCGCAAATATTAAATGAGCCATTAAGAAAAGGCACACTTGTAAATGTAAACGAACCTTGAGCGGATTGCTCTCGTCCTTAGTAGGTAGAAGGCATTTATAGGAATTAATGCAAGTAGATAGAATTTAATTCTAGATTAGATAGTTGTAGAGTGCAAGAGGGAAACAGGATATAGACACTCTCATTGTACATTGTAACATAGTTAGAAGCAATTGGAGCAAGAGCAAGCAGAGAACTGTCTAGGGAATTCCTGCAAGGAGTGCAGTTGAAGTGTCTGCAAGGAGTGTGTTGACAGAGGGTTCAGATAGAGATAGCTTTTGTTCTCATTCATCCCAAAGGTGCAGACAGGCACGGGAGTCGTGCAAGGAGTGAGTAGGCCAAGGGTAGTCTCAGGGTTGTGAACCTGAGTGAAGCGTCAAAGAACTGCTGCTGCAGGTGTGCGCAGAGTCGAGGGACTTCAACACTTAGACGTGGTTGAAGGTTTGCTGGAAGGAGTGCATGCAAGAGTTTTTTCTAAAGGACTTGAAAGTTGTGAAAATCTATGGAAGGGTAAGGCCTTCAAATCCATTTAAGGGAAGCATAGGGAAGCTGTGATTGGAGGCCTATAAGAAGCGTCGCAAGTTTGCACGCAGGTGGATGAGTTCCATGGAGGAGCACTTAGTCATTTTGCAGGTTTCATCAGGAGGAATGGACAGTCGGCATTCTCCGAGGAGAATTCGCGACATCCTGTGAGTCGTCAGATCTCATAGAAGAGCATGGAAGATATAGGGAAGGTATCGAGAGGTTAAAAGCTCAGGAGGGGTAGAACCGTCGATTCAAGCCACAAGGGCCATTGGATCTATACGTATATCGTGTATCGGGGTTTCGTGGGTGGAAGTCCCGTGCACATAGCATCAAGAATCATGATATTGTGATACACGATATCCCGACGGCTACTAGAATAATGTGGGGCCATAGGAGTCAGAGTGGTGGACAGGTGGCACGTCTTATCGGGATCTCACAACGAGAATTTCTGAAATATTGACATTAGGATTCGCGATCCCGCGAAGTCCGAAGTCCCGACGAGATAAGGGATCATTGAAAGTCAAAGTAGCGAGCTCATCGGAGTTTCAACATATCGTGAGTCGGGAGACGGTAAAGTGAGTTGTTTGATATTGCGAGTAGCGAAATCACGATAAAGGAAACCCCGATAAGATAAAGTCAGCGTTGACTGGTTGTCGGGTTTCGGGGATCCGAGAGTCCAATTCTCGACCACTGGATTCACGAATTCGCGAATTCTGATCCTCCGATAAGTAAAGAGAGGGGATCGCGGGAAGAGTTCTGTGGGTGCAGATTTCTCGATAGGGAAATAGAAGGACTGGTTAGTGTTCTTCGGGTCGTGTGAGAAGGAAAGGTTCTGTGAGAGGACGTGCTTGCAAGCGCGTGCTGCGTCAAAATACTACAAAGGAACTGCCACTGTAACTACAACTGATACTGCAACCAATGCTACAACTGCAACTGCAACTGCAACTTTAGGGTTTTATGAGGAAACCCTAATTTTTCAAACTTCATATTTCATAATTCTGATCTAGGGACTAGATGCACCCTCCTAGGGCATGATCCTAGATGTGGTTACTTCCCCCCAACGTCCACCTTAAGCAGGGAAAACATCACACTTAGGGTTTATGTAGAAACACTAATTCTACAACAACAGTAATATTGAAAAATGGATTTTGGAGAGGGTGCACTGAGGCTAGTCACTTCTTATAAACTGTGAGTTGGTCTCTTTCAGGCTTCCTCTAATTCCTTGTTGAATTTTTACTTATACAACTAGCAATTACGACTCTTCTTTATTATTACAATCATTTAGCACATTAGTTGTATAAATAAGATCACTGAAAGAGAGACAATCACAAAAACAATAGAGACACATAGATTATCTTAGGAAATCCTCATGGAGAAGAAAACTCAGCAAAAATTCCTCAATATAGATAGAGAAAAGATAAAACAAAGGATCCTCCTCTACTCCTTCACAAGGATGAGTATCACACCAGTTAACCAAGAAATACCAAGAGATAGACTAGAAGCTCTCCTTGACGTCACCCCCAATGGCAATAGCTTCTCATCGAGGACTTGTGCACTACAGAGCTAGGTGTGTATTGATTTTCCAGATGAGGCATAGGCATCTCTTATAAATAGTGGTCTGTCCATCCTATAATTAGGACTGGGATGACATGTTACTTTACCCTCTTAATTTACAATTAACTGTCAAGGCACAATAGGGACGACTTTTACTAAGCCACAATAGGGCCTAATTAAATATAATATAATATTATTCAACTCTCTCTTAGGTAAAATATTCTTCACATTTACAATATTTCAACATACAGTATGGTCCTTTTTAAGTGTTGGATATTATAGGTGATAATTCCTATAGACTCTGTCTACCCCCATATATGTGTGTTTACGTAGGAGTGAATGTGGAGATTCTCAAAATCTACGAGCCTTCCCTATTATACTAAGAAAATAATGAGTAATCATTATCTATGATCTATATGCATACTAGTGGCCACCCACCTAGTCCACTAATTCAGAATGGTTCCACATTTTGGCAGTTTTTATGATTTTTCGGGTCCCAAACTTCTGGGGTAATTTTGATCCCCTAAACGACGTTTTTTTGGTGCAAAAGAACCTAGAGTGTAATCGAAGGAAAATTCTAGGATGAACTAAATGTGTACTTCTTGGATAGACCATTCTGATGGGGTACCAAGCACCCCAAAAAGAGATTGTATGAAAAATTTGTTCCCCTAGGAAGTTGATGTATCAATTAACCACATCGGGGCCCACAAATCTTTTGGTATTTAATCTTCTGGTTTTAGGATTTTGGATGTTTAGGGTTTTCTCATTGATTCTTTATGTTAAAATTCTTTTTTGACCTCTTTGTAATTAACTTCTTGCGAAGGAGCATAGCCAACACATCTATCTCTTCAGGGATAAACTACAACCATTCTAGATAGCTTGTGTGATTTTCATTTTATAGTATTTTGTATTCCAAATAGTCATTAATATAATATGAGTTTAACTGCATTGCTATGTTTATAGAAATATCTCTATGTGTTTCCTTGTTATATCTCCACCTTCATGTCATTCTCAATATAATCTATATCACTGGTATCAGAGCAATCTACTCTTTGTTGTTTCTCTTTGCATGTCCTCGATGAGGTTAGGATATCGAGAGTTGGGTCTCGAACTGGTTGATATTGAGGAAGAACACTCTCATTGGCCCAAGAATCCTCCCATGGCAGAGGAAAAGAGAGACAACGAAGTAAGATATCCTATCAAACTATTTCTCATGGAATCCCTCATGTGACAAAGGAATGAGATGATGGATAATTTCACTCAGAGCCTTCGATGATTTCCAAAAATGACGGAGGCACCTTCAACCAACAGTCACTTCAGAGGTGTGACACCATTTAAGGTACAGATTAAATTTGATATTCCTTTATTTAAAGGAAATATATATGTCAACACTTTGGAAAAATGGTTAAGTCTACTAGAGGAATATTTCTCTGTCCAAAAATTCTCCAATAGTGAAAACATCACCTATACACTCCTTAAATCCCTTCCCCATGTCAGAGATTGGTGGGAGACTTATTGTGAGAAACATATTGAGGATGAGTTTGTGATTTTTGGGCCAGGACCCACTTCGGAAGATTTTGTTGATACCCTCAAGGAGCAGTACTACCCTGTTGGAAACTATGATGACCAATACACAATATGGACAACTCTCCATTAGGAGAGAGACTAGATGATCCCAGAGTAAACCAACATCTTCCATACCTTGTGCACAAAGTTGGGTATTGAAGACTTCTAGTGGAACTTTTTCCTAAAGTACCCCGATGGCCTACATAGGTACATCCAAACAAATATTGATTTCCTGGAAAAATCCTCATTCAGAGATGCTTATCGATATGTTGCCAAGATCAATCAAAAGTTAACGAAAAATAATAAGTGGGATTTCATTTATACAAACCCATTGTAGAATAAGCACGGTAAAGGTGGATTTAACTCCTAGAGAAAATGATAGAGCAAGGATGGAAAGACATAGGAAAACCAATCCAAGCCACAAGCAAAGAAGGGTAATGGGAAGTTGAAGAAGGA
This sequence comes from Picea engelmannii, assembly GCA_009831015.1. Classification (NCBI taxonomy): domain Eukaryota; kingdom Viridiplantae; phylum Streptophyta; class Pinopsida; order Pinales; family Pinaceae; genus Picea; species Picea engelmannii. The sequence goes on from ML781341.1 coordinate 47,271, forward strand.
CACTAGAAAGTGGTGTGAGTTCCACAAAATCCCTTGGCACAAAACTGATAAATTTCTCTCCAAACATTCATTATTGGATGAGATGAAGGCCTCAGAGTCGGATATCGAATCAGACTCTGATTTAAAACTAGATAAAGTAAAATGGATCATTGATATATAACCTAGTGTCACAATCGATACCACAAAGGTATATCCAGAGGAACCATACGATCCCAAAGAAGGGGAGTGCCTCTTCCACTCACAGATGTGGGTGAAGGGGACCCCCTCCATCCCCCTCCATTTCATTTTTGATAGCGGTAGACATAATAACCTAATCTAAGAAAATATTGTCAAGATGTTGAATATAACAATGATGTTTTATCCTTAGCCATACACCCTCGATTGGATCATCCAAGGAAAATTCATTAGTGTAACCTAACAATGTCTCCTACACTTCGGAATCAAACCCTTCAAATACGATATATTGTGTGATGTTCCCCCCATTGAAGTTTGGATGTTATTTTAGGACAACCATATATGTGCAAGCATCATGTTGTTTATTAATCTAGGCCTTGTAGTGTCATTATTACTTTGGGAGGTGAAATCTATAGGGTACCAGAGGCAGTCCCAACTAATGCGGTCTCTTTGATCTCCATGAAGTAGTGACGAAAGGTTGTATCTTGGACTAGTATATTTTTCCTCTTTATGGTCTAGTCGGAAGGTGAAAAAAATGTCATTACAACCACCAAAACCTTTGCATGAGGTCTCTCTACACATCAACAGTAGGTGGAAAATATAGTAGAAGAGACCAAAAATATCTTTTCCTTTCCTACTGGGGTACCTTTTCCATATCAAGTACATAAATCAATTGATTTGACACCCAATGATGCTCTACCTAATGACCCTGTATACATGAATTATATTATGGAGAATGAAGATATAAAATGTCAAATCTAAGAGATACTTATGAAGGGCCACATCAAACCAAGCTCCTCACCTTGTGGGAGCGTAATTGTTCTGGTATAGAAGAAGGATTGGACATCGTGAATTTGTATTGATAACAGATCCCTGAACAAGATCATGGTCAAGAACCGATACCCAATCCTCCAGATTGATGATATTCTTGATCAACTCAAGGGAAACAAGTTTTTCAGTAAGATGTATTTGAACTTAGGCTACCACCGGGTTTCTATTGAGAAAAATGATGTATGTAAGACAATATTCAATCCTGAAGAAGGTCTCTTCAAGTGGTTGGTCATGCATTTTGTCTTGACTAATTCCTCGACCAAATTCATGCAAATAATGGATGATATATTGTTGCCATTAAAAAAATCCTTTATGGTCATATATTTGGATGAAATCCTCATATTTAGCAAAACTCGGGAGGAACATTTGCAACACATTCAACAAGTCTTGGGAACCCTGCAACAACACAAGTTATATACCAATTTGGAGAAGTGCTCCTTAGAGATGCAAAGAATCCAATATTTGGGATACATTGTGGATGATCAAGGTGTGAATGTGGATCCAACCAAGATCTAAGTCATCCACGATTGGTTGTCCCCAAGGACACTAACCGAGATTTGTAGCTTCTTTGGCCTCACCAAGTTCTACCAGAGGTTTATGTTGGGGTTCTCTAATATCGCTTGGGCCCTAAGCCAGTTGACCAATAGTGGAGTGAAGGAAAGTTTTGTTTGGGCCACGTCACAACATAAATCATTTGAGGAATTGAAATTCCACCTCTTCTCACCACCAGTCCTTATTCTGCCATACCTGCAACAACCATTTGAGATTGAGACAAATGATTTAGATTATGATATCGGTGTAGTAATAACTCATCATGGAAATTTGGTGGCCTACTATAGTGAAATACTATATTATGTTGTTCATAGATACCTACAAGAAATAGATGTACTCCATTGTGCAGGAATATCGACAGTGGAAGAATTACATTCTCAGGAAGGAAACGATCATCCACACTAATCATAGGCCTTTGCAATTTGTACAGACATAATGAAAGTTATGGAATGAATTACATTAGAATTAGTTCATGTACATGTAGCAATTCCACTTAAACATCAATTACAAGAAGGGTATCACCAACCATGTTGTATATTGCCTCAGTCGACGCACGATTGTGGCGCTAACCACAACACTTAACTCCTTCGGGCATGACACCTTTGAGTGGCCACAATTATACAAAAATGAATATGAATTTGCTTCTACCTATTAGACATTGAGTGTAGGGAAATCATTTCTATACTTTCATATCCAGGATAGAATGCTATGCCATATGATCCATCTCTGTGTTCCTGTTGAGGAGGTTGGATTCCCTTTAAATCAACAGTAGGAATCACACCTAGAAATGAGGACCAATTAGAATCCTCTCTATTTGGAATAGTGTGATTCTCCAAATTGATGGCCCAACATCCTTTTCAATGAGATTTACTGATTAAAGATATGTTTCCTAGTGTTCCCTTCAAACTACTTAGTGTTCCCTTCAAACTAATTATCTCTTTTTTCTGTTTTAATGCAAGAAAGTGAAGCTAATCTAAAGAAACCGCTTTGTTTTAAGAAATTTGAGCCCAACTTTGTCCAATGGTATGTAAACAACACCTGATATTGAATTATCCTAGAACTAATACTAACATTCAACAACTATCATGTATTCTTTAAGAAACAAAAATAAATGACATGCATGTAATGATACATAAGAAGAAGATTAGCAAGAAATAATTCTATGCTTCACTTATACATATTAAATTAAAGAACACCAATTTTTCACCAATTTTCTTTCAAATATCTATAAATTACTCAAGATAACTTAAAATAATTATGATCTTACTAAATGCTTGTAGTTGCTAAAGAAAAATGAAGAACAATCCACATATATGGTCACACACGGGTTTTGCAAAAAATGTCTTTGTCTCTCTCCGAGCTTTTGAATTAACTGTAGTGAGAAATAACTCTTCACACCAATTACAAAATTTGTTACAGAAACCATTGACCTATGTTCTATGGTCGATCTTCCTATTTATCAAAATTAAACTATCTAAAAATAGTCTTAAGTCCATTTTAAGTAAAAACACAGATAGTGATGTGGACTAATCCATGTATCTTCTTCCAGTCCTCCTTCAGTCCTCTAGTGACTACTCAAGCGTGTTTTCTTACTTAGACCATTTGACAAAGATATATTCACACATGTGCGCATAGGGAAAATGATTTTGATCCATATGCGCACTAAATACCTCTCTAATCTCCCCTGATCATTTCCTGAACTTGTCCAATTTGGCAATGATGTGTTCTAGAACCATCGATGCTCTAATCAGGCCCTCCGTGAAATTCCTAACATTAACTCTTTCTAAGGTGGTTATGTTGAGAACATCTGAATCATATTTTTGATCCCGATCAATGTGTTGTTTTACTATATCCATGATATTTCAAAATTCCTCCGTTGATCCAAACTTAGGGAATTGGATTTCTCTCATTTTCTCATTTATCTTATCCTATTTACTGAGGCATTCCTCCCACCTTTCCTACATTTTATGTTTTGGTTCAACAACCATCTTGACCCAATATTCCGCTGCTTTGTGTATCTTGTCTATGCTATCATTAGTGAGCATCCTGATGCCATGCTCTTCTCGTCCTTGGCCATTTTGGATCTCCTTAACGTATTAAATTTGGTCTAGGTCCCTATGTTCCCATTCCACCCATCTCAACATATCCTTATGTTCCACAAGACATAACAAATTTTCCTCTTGGTAAATTACAGTCTTGGCCATGAAAATAACCCTGCTTATCTTGTACCTTCAATACTCTTCCAAGAATTCAACCCTTAGAAGTATCACTTCTTGGTTGGCGTTACTATAATACTCAACTCGATGTCTGAGGCGTTCAATATATCTTCTCATGGAATGAACCTCCATTTCATATTCCTTATCTCTATCAATGGTGAATTGAGATATGGCCACCCCTTCCCTCAATATCTTTCTTACTTTGTATTTTTTACTGTCTAATAGAGTCTCTTCGGTAGTTATGAACATAGTGTTGTCCAGGGTAATATTTCTCTTTCTAGTTGTCCTCTTTACCACTAATTGTCTCTTATGTTCATAGGCTATGGCCTCAATGTCTACTACCTCATCCAAAGGATCTGGTATCTATTTATCAACCCAAGCCATCACATTTCCTATGCTTCTTGGAGTATGGAAGTGTTCTTGGATAGGTGCCTTGCTCATCTCCTTTTCCTACAACTTCTCCAAGTTGTTCCCCATGGTATTGATTATTTTCATTGTCCTCTTCCCCATAGATTGTATTTTTTGAACTATGTTCTTCACTTTCATTCCACCTTCATCCTCTTGAGCATTCTCTTCTTTGGGTGACTCTAACCCCAATTTTGGTTTAGTTGTGATATTTTTCAGTTGTGCTTGCTACCACTAGTATCTCTTTTGGTTGTGGCTCCTCAGGTAGTGGTCATCATTTCCCATCTATGTTGGAATCATTTAAAATTGGGACATTTGAGGTATCAACATAGTCATTGTGATCACCATCGATCATTGTCAAATTTACAACTTGGGGTCTAGAAACTCATGTGGCTGGTATCTCTTGCAAACCCTTCGACGATATGATTGGTTCTTGAAACCCTCCTTGTACTTGTTATGTGTTGGTTTTAGGCTTAGTACTGACTCCATATGATGTCATTCCTCCTAGATGAATATGTTCATCCTCTCCTTTGTTTACTTCTTCTTCAAGCTCCCTTTGTTGTTCTACCTCCCCAGTTTCCTTGTTTTGTTCATCTTTATGAGTTATTTTTTGAGCTTTTTCTTGAAGTATTTCTTTTTGAAATCTCCTTGCCTCATCTTCTTCTCTTTCCCTTTCAAGATATCCTCATAAATTTTCCTCTCCCATTTGATTAATAAGTTATACCTTCTCATCCATAGACATGGCCCTGAATAGAGTCAAAATAGGTTGATATTTTCTTTGAATCACCTCATCTCGATTCTGAGCATTTTCAATGAAAGATTCATCATCAAATTTATCATGATTACGGTACCTACCAGTTCCTTTGGATCATGATTGTGGTACATACCAGTCAAGAACCTATATTCTAAATGAATTAGGCCTTCTTGTTTAGCCTATGTAGTATCCTTTATAAATTACCATTTAAAAGGTTTCAATGCTTCATTAGTTAAAGAAAAGAAAAGGGCTTTCCTTCCGTATGGTTTCCAATTGGGGTTGATAACACATTTCCCCCAAAACCAATCGTTCTGGAACATAAGCTGGATGAAGATGTGGAGCTCCAGTGTGATCCAAATTTTATGAGTAGAACGAAATGAATACAGATTATTAACAAGTGCTTAACACAAAATAACAGAGATACAGTGAAATTGGTTTTCTATTCAATAACGAAATAAGCTGAAACTGTAAAATGCAGTGGAAACAAGCTTGCTGGAATGGTGGTGGCTTATCTTTGAGAAGAGATGTGACGGCAGCGCGCATTCACAAAAAGAAGGTTACAATGAGGCTTTGAAGGCCTTTTTACCATAAGAAAGAATTCCAAAAACCCTAGACATCCAAAAACCTAACCCTAGGAGATGAAGCCCCAAAATTCATGTGGGCCCCGTTTGGGTAAGTTAGTTCATCAACTTCCCGGGGTCGTAACTTTTGCATACGATCTCCGTTTTAGGCGTGTGATGGCCCGTTGGAAAGGTATCATCGAGGAGATTCATTTTGGGGGCTCAATCATGCCTTCGACTATCATTGAGGTGCTCGATACCGAAAAACCTTCATTTAGGCCCTCAAAATGGCCCCAGAAGTTAAAACTGCTAAAAATAGTAAATTGCCAAAAATGTCAGAAAACTGTTTTGAGCCAGTTGGGAAAGGTGGGTGACCACCGATATCCATATGGATCAATCCTCCCTCCTTAGTAAGCAATGGTATCCATTGCGTTGAGGTCCCCCATTAGATGAGGAAATTTCTGCTGAATTTGGCCCCGAGTGAGCCACTTGCCTTGGTGCAGGAGTTGCCCTACTTTGATGACTCGATAAAGCTAGATCCTTTGTTTTCGAGTGCTATTGATCTATTTTTCCACAATCTAATCATTGGATTCCTGTTGTATGCAATCAGGGTTGAGCTCTGTTGGTGTTAGCTGTTCTGCTACTTCTGAGGTGTCCAATAATGGTGGAAAATAAGGGTGAAGGAGATCCACATTGAACACTAGGTGCAAGCCAAGGAAAGGAGGAATGTTGAGATCAAATGCATTATCCCCCATGGCCTTGGTGATAGTGTATGGTCCATAACAGAGTGGGAAAAGCTTCTGATGGGGTCCTGTAAGGCGTTCTTTCTGCAAGTGCAACCAAACTTTGTCTCCCACCTGAAACTTATGCAACACCCGATGTTGATCATGGCATTATTTGTACTTGTCATTGGAATTTTGTAGGATATCCTGAACCTGTTGGCAGATGTGATGGATCCGCTCAATGAACTGGGTGGCTTTGTCAGCTTCATTTGGAGCAGGAGATGAGTCAGTCGAGGTGACCGCAAGGGGAAGTGCAACATCTATGGGACCCAATGGTTGGAATCCCAACCCCACTTGAAAGGGGTTGTGGCCAGTTGAGCTATGCAAGGCTCGATTGTAGCTATGTTGGACATAGGGAAGGCTCTCATCCCATGTGTGAGGGTTCTTTGAATTATACATGCGAAGGATATGCACAATCATTCGATTTACAACCTCAGTTTGGCCATCTGTATGGGGGTGGAAGTCCGTGGATTTGGTGAGCTTGGTGTCCAGCAGTGACCAGAGGATTGACCAGAATGTGCTGAGAAATTGACTATCCCGATCTGAGACAATGGTTTGTGGTATTCCAAAATGTACCCAGACTCGTTCAAAGAAGAGCTTGGCAGTGGCCTCTACTGTGATGCTCTTCTTGCAGGCAACCAGAATCACCATCTTAGAAAAGCGATCAATAACCACAAAAACACAGTCATTTCCCTGCTTGGTGGATGGGAGGCCCAACATGTAGTCCATTGATATGGATTCCCATGGCATGTCAAGAGTAGGAAGAGGGGTGTACAGGCCCTGTTCCTTAGTGGTTGGTTTGGCAATAGCGTAGGCAGTGCAGGACCTAATATACTTACCGACCTCCTATCAAAGTTTTGACCAGTAGAAATGTTTATGTAGCATCATCACTATCTTTTTGATGCCGAAGTGTCTTGCCACCCGACTGTAGTGGGCTTCCCAGATCAGCTTCGCTTGCTCACTTGATGGAACACAGATATGGCCCAGATGACACAACAACCCATCCTAAAGATGGAAATTATCGACAACTTCATTTGCACCCAACATTTGGTAGGTGGTGGCGAAGTCAGGGTCTATCTCATAGAGTTGGGGCCATCCAGATGTCTCATGGCCGCAAGAGTCTAGCACCGTGGTGAGTGACGCAACTGGTGGTATGTTGAGGCAATCAATAATGCGATTGGTGCTTCCTATTTTATACTTGATATTGAGATGGAATTGCTGCAAGTATGTGGACCACTTTTGATGGTGGTCATTCTGCAATTTTCCCTATGTCTGCATGAACTGCAGTGGCTTATGATCAGTGTGGATGACTATCTCCTTCCCAAGAATGTAATGTCTCCACTGGCGGCATGCTTGCACAATGGAGTACATTTCTTTGTCATAAGTAGGGTACTTACAGACAATATCTGACAGTGTCTCACTATGATAGGCCACAGGGTGGCTGTGATGAGTGAGAACGACGCCCACATCATAGTCTAAAGCATCTGTCTCGATCTCAAAGGGATGCTGCAGGTCTAGTAGTGAAAGTATTGGGGTTGAGCACAAGCGCTGTTTCAAATCATCAAATGCTTATTGTTGGGACCAGCCCCACGCAAATTTTGCCTTACCACCACCCCTGTTTATTTGGCTGAGGACCCATGCAATATGGGAGAAATCCAACACGAACCTGAGGTAGAAATTAGCAAGTCCCAAAAAGCTCCGAAGCTCAGTGAGTGTTGTTGGGGCTCGCTAGTCACGGATGACTTGGATCTTGGCTGGATCCACATGTACGCCATACTGATCAATGATGTAGCCCAGGTAATGGACCCTGTCCATGTCGAACGAGCATTTTTCCAAGTTGGTGTATAGCTTGTGTTGCCACATGGTGTGCAGAACCTGCTGGATATGTTCCAAGTGTTCGGCCCAAGTCTTGCTGTAAATTAGAATGTCATCCAGATACACCACTACAAAAGTATTGGTGAATGGTCACAGGATATCATCCATCATCCTCATGAAAGTGGTTGGAGCATTTTTCAAACCAAAGGGCATGACCAACCATTCAAAAAGTCCTTCCTTTGACTTGAAGGCGATCTTCCATACATCTGTCTGTTCTATCGGGACCTGGTGGTAGCCAGACTTCAGATCAATCTTACTGAAGTATTTGGCCCCCATGAGTTGATCAAGGAGGTCATCGATTCGGGGAATTGGGTATCGGTTTCTGACAATGATTTTATTCAGATCCTGGTAATAAATATAGAGTCGCCAGGTTCCATCTTTCTTCTGTACCAGCATGATTGGTCTCCCACAAGGTGATGAGCTGGGGCGGATGTGCCCCTTATGGAGAAGTTCTTAGATCTGTCGCTTGATCTCCTCATTCTCTAACAAAGAGCGATGATAGACTGGCCCATTGGGCAGCAGTGCACCGGGGTCAGATCGATGGGGTGCTTGACCTGGCAGTGCAGAGGTACCCCTATAGGTGAGGAGAAGATATCTGAGAGGTCGGCCGCAGAGACCCTGGATGTGGCTGTGATCTTTCGCTTATTCTGAGAGAGAATCACGAAGAAGACAAACTTCCCCGTCTGAGAGATGACCTTCCAGCATTGCTTAACAGAGATCAAGGAAATAGCACTAGGTGGGACTGCCTCGGGTATCCTATACAATTTCCTGTTCAAAGTAATAATAACACTACGAGGCCTAGACTCATATACAGCATGACGTTTCCATAAATAAGGTTGGCCCAAAAGAACATCACAAACTTCGAGAGGAGCAAAATCACACAATACCTCATCTTTGAAGGGTTTGATTCCATATGACAGTCGACACTATTGGATGACGCAGAGATCGCTTCCTTGGCGGAGCCATCCAATGGTGTAGGGTTGTGGGTGCGGCGTTGTTGGCAGGGCTAGCCACTTGATGACCTCTACTGAGATAAGGTTCTTCTGGCTATCACTGTCAACGATGAAGTGCAGCGGGGTGCCTTTTACCCACATCTGTGAATGGAAGAGGCACTCTCCTTCTTCTAGCTCATCTGGTTCACCAGGTTGGAGCTTGGTGGTAGCAACGGTGGCACTGGGTTCCGCGTCAATGATCCATCTTCCCCTTTCTGGTTCTGTTTTGGAGTCAAAATCTACATCTGATTTAGAGGCTTTCACTTCAGCGACCAGCGACTTCTTTGAGCGACAGTCAGCAGTGTTATGCCAAGGGCTCTTATGGAAGTCGCACCACTTCCCGGTATCTTTCTTTGTCTTTCCCATGTCCTTCTTTGCTTGTGGCTTGTACTGGTTGTCCTGATACTGTCCATCTTTGCTTTGTCCTTTGTTCGGTGGGTTGGGGCCACCCTTTCCTGGCTTTTGTTGTGAGGGGTTCCCAGACCCAAATTGCCGCATCTTTTGTTTGAGCTTCTGCTCGATTTTGACGGCATATTGGTAGGCCGCGCCCAAGGATGAGATGTCTAGAAATTCCATTTCGGTATAGATGTATCTATGCAGAGCATCGTGATACTTGAGCACCAGATGTCACTCTGAATCTTTGATTCCCAACTTGGTGCGCAAGGTATGGAAGATATTTGTGAAATCTGGCACTACTTGGTCTCTTTCTTGCCGCAGTGTGGTCAATTTGGTATACAGGTTGTCATAACTTCCGACAGGGTAGTATTGTTCCTTAATAACGTCCTTGAAGGATTCCCAGGTGGCCGTGACTGAAAATAATGAGGTTTCCTCTGTTTCCTTTTGCTCATAGAAAGTTTCCCACCAATCTTTGACATGGGGAACGACTTTGAGGAGCGCAAAAGTAATCTTTTCTCTATTTGAAAATTTATGAACAAAAAAATACCCTTCTAGTAAATTCAACCACTTGTATACAACATCTGTGTCTATCTCACCTTCAAATATAGGAATATCAAAGTTTATTTGTACCTTGAAGGGGGTGGTGGCTCCGTTCGAAGAAGATGCGTCGCCTGTTGGTAGTCGCCAAAGGATTTGCGTGAAACTATCGATCATCTCGTTCCTCTGTTGCATGAGGGATTCCTCAATCAACAGTTTGAAAGGATATCCTGTCCCATCATCTTTATTTTCTCCTGCCATGGGAGGTCGCTTGGGCGTGCGAGAGATTTTGTCCTCAAGAGAAACAAGCTTGAGACCCAACTCTTTGTACTCCGACCTCGTTGGGGACATGCACTAAGACGACAAGGAGAAGACCACTCTGATACCACTGACCCAGATTTTATGAGAAAAACAAAATGAATACAGATTATTAACAAGTGCTTAACACAAAATAACAGAGATACAGTGAAACTGGTTTTCTATTCAATAACGAAATAAGCTAAAACTGTAAAATGCAGTGGAAACAAGCTTGCTGGAATGGTGGCGGCTTATCTCTGAGAAGAGATGTGATGGCAGCGTGCATTCACAATAAGAAGGTTACAATGAGGCTCTGAAGGCCATTTTACCATAAGCAAGAATTCCCAAAACCATAGACATCCAAAAACCTAACCCTAGGAGATGAAGCGCCAAAAGTCATGTGGGCCCCGTTTGGGTAAGTTAGTACATCAACTTCCCGGGGTCATAACTTTTGCATACGATCTCCGTTTTAGGCATGTGATAGCCCATTGGAAAGGTATAGTCGAGGAGATTAATTTTGGGGGATCAATCATGCCTTTGTCTATAATTGAGGAGATCGATGCCGAAAAACCTTCATTTAGGCCCTCAAAATGGCCCCGGAAGTTAAAACTGCTAAAAATAGTAAATTGCCAAAAATGTCAGAAAATTGTTTTGAGCCAGTTGGAAAAGGTGGGTGGCCACCGATATCCATATAGATCACAGTGGCTCCAAATAGTTTGAGATAAGTACATTTCTCCTCCAAATACCAATTTTTTATTAGAGAAAGTATCTTTTTGGCTGGCTTTGAAATCCATGGGCACTCTTTCTTAAAGATTATAGAGTATAAACTGTCCAGGAACCCATCACATATCATTGCATAATATTTCTTGTACATGTTTTCCCATAAGACACTAAAATATACATGAATGAGGAGTTCAAAAACATGCCAACTCAGGCCCATCATTGTAAATACATTTCTGGCACATATTACATATAACAAGTAGGAAGCCATATAAAAGGAGGGTAATCTTAGGGTAAGTCATTAAGTACATATAAGGTTGTCTCAAGTTTTTGGTACCATACCATCATGTAATATTGTTTATAAACTTCCTGTCTTCTTTCCACCAGGGATGCCAATAGTTTGTTGGTGTCATGTTTTTCATAGAAGGCCACTATAAAATAAATATTTATCCTAACCTATGGTTGTATGAGATTATAATACTTGTTCACTTATACTAGTAGGAAGACTTCGACACATTTCCCTTTTTCATTTCAAATAAGACATTTAGTAGTGTCTATGTGACTAATTATCCATTATAAGGCCTCTACAAAAGGCAAGACATGAGACCTAGAGGTTACCGTGTGTAGTAAGGAACATTTGATGTTTGGAAACACTTGGTCATCCAAGTTTCTAATTTTTGGGCTACTCTGAGGCATGAATTTTGGGAAATATGAGTGATTGATCTTATTGAATAAATCATTCCAGGAGGGAAACAATACCTTGGACGTGGTTCTCGAATTCATGACTTGATACAACACTGGTTGGTTGAAAACCTTCTTCTACGGAAGATGAATTATAGGCTCCACTTTGGGCGTAGGATCCATATCTTCAAAAATGGTTTGGATAGATGATTCTTCTACCAGTATATTCTTCCACTTATGCATTTTCAGGGACTATCAAGTGGTAGGTTTGGGTGGCGACAATTTTTTCACAAAAAAAAATATTGTTAAGCTTCACAGATTATTTGTAATTGTACAAGAAACACAATGATTATAAAATTGAAATGCATACTTGGATGAGAAAAAATAAATCAACCTCGGCACTTACCGGGTCTAGTTACAAAACTCAAAATTTATTAATAACCCAATTCTATTGTACACAACGATTAGTTTTGAGATGCTCTTTGCTATGCGAATTTTCTCAAACGCTCAATGGAAATAATACATAAGCCAAGGAAACATTCACGCTCATATACTCTTCCTCTTATAAATCAAATTCGATAGTTATAATAATAGGGTACATTGGGATATTTCAAATCTTTCAAGCTTCACTGCACCACCTACATGCCACACTTGCCATTAATAGATTACGTCGAACAACGACCCAGAAAAAGAACCAGTCTTTTAGTTTATTAACACTTTTTAAAATATCATGTCTTGGAATGTGGTGATTTCACATGTTGGGGTTTGGAGGTCCGAATTCATCGGTTGTTTGAGTTTCTTTTGTGTCATTGTTTTTCACTGATATCGATGAAATCCTATGTTGAAAATCCTTTCTTTATGTTGGTGTGTGGTACATTTTTCGAGATGGTGACATGTCCAACACATGTGTTTGTACAATGACATGGAACGTGAGTTTTTGTCTATCCTATCAAAAGGGAGTGCTCGGTTTGATGTGTCATGGTTTAATTGGTCACTCTGTGCTAATAAGATCGAGAGTGGCCATCATTTTATAGTGAAAACTAGGTAAGTAGTTGATCTCGCGTTCAAACTTTCAATGAACATGATTGACCGATGGTACATGATGGATGATTCAAATTAAAACTTCTCCTTCAAATATTTTGGCCATCAATATGACTCTTCATGTATGGAAAAACATATTTTGGGAGAGAAAATGACCAATGCCAATGAAACATCGACCATCAGTGGGGAGACTCATCTCATTATATGTTTAGAAAAGAGAACATACTTTGTTGATGATCAATGAACTTCATTAGCATTGACATATTTACATCGATGTTTTGTGTCTCTTGTTCCGTCACTGAATCCCCCTGACATTCGATGGTCTCGAGAAGGTCATACAAAATGATGTGGTAAATGATGTGTCACCGATGGTGTGGCAATACTGGGTTACTTTTGTGACATGTCAGATGAAATAGAGGATGAGGTGGCAGTATGGAATTCCATGTGGTAGATGATATGGTAGGATGGGGTGAAATTCCATTAGATGACATGGACACTCATAAATCCAAGATCGGGTGGATCTTTGTTTAGGATTCCAATGGTCAAGATTAATTCAAAGTTTGCATCAAACGATCATAACTGGTTCTATTAATTCAGTCATTGGAATTAGTGAGTTCGAGGGATTACTCCAAATGTTTTTCAACATGTAGAGACTGGTGCCGACGGTTGATGCACGTAGGAAATCGACACGTTTTATCGATTGTTTCCAATTTTACGCATGGAGGTGGCCGACACCTGATGCACTATATATTCTAGCTTTCAACTGGGGGACTCAACCATAACTATATAGAGTAGGGGGGAGAGTGGGAATCCTTGTCTCAGTCCTATGCTTCCTTGAAATTTTTTTGTCGGGAATCCATTAACTAGAGGTGCAATCCACGGTCCTTCAATGCATGATGTTATCCAGTTGATGACTTGACTGTTGAAACAAAATTTTTGCAAGACCATATTTAAGTCATTTTTTTTTCCAGAGAGTACAAAGTCCCCTAGAGGATCCTTTGGCATCTTCAATGATGAAATTCCTTTGTTTGAGTGCACCCAATGGTGTGTGATGAATATCTTCAGCTTGCATCTTTGTCTCTTGGATTAAGAAGATAGATGACTTATCGTTTCTTATGAGATTGCAAGAAATAGAATATTTAAGAGTGTTTCCTAAGACCCTGCAATTCCAAGAGACAATTATCATTACTTATGGGGGTGTGAGGGAATACCTCCTTTTGGAGCTGCATTGCTTCCTAATATTTTTGGTGGTTTCATGGACCCTAGAATATTTGGAATTGTATTTTGAGATCCAAGATGAATATATTTGTTTGAGTGTTCCTCTCTAAGGGTTCTTGAAGCTTTGTGTCTCGACCTTCGAGGAATATTTTCTTTTGATGTTTTGTCATCAATCTCTTCATCAACCGAATAATTTGTATCAAATTTGTGTGCCTTAGCATCAGAGAAGGCGAGCTTCGTGTATTTGAATTTTTCCACTTCCTCCAATCCTAAGATCACTATTCCCACTTTTTATTATAAGGATTTGAAAAGGTTTTCTTTCTTTTAATCTATGGTTTTGGATTTTATCTATTCTTTGTAAGAAAACATGCCAAGAGGGGTATGAATTAAAGGTTGATCCTTGATTGTCCCACCTAATTCAATTGTTTCCACGATTTTAGGGGATTCTTGATCTTGAATCTACGAGATTACATCAAAATTGTTCTTCTAAGAGATTTCTTCAGCGAGAGGGGGGCCTAAGGGAATAGTGGGATTGGCCACCTTAGAAATAGAGGGCCCAATCAAGGGACCAAGGTCTACATGATTTTTTGGAGCACCCAAAAATTTATTTTGAACTGTCGTCCATTGAGCTTCAAATCCTCCTTCTGCATGTTTCATTGGAGGGGCATTCTTTCATTTTTTTGCAAAATGGCCATATTCATGGCATATTTTTCACTTGAAAGGTAGTTGTTCATAGTCTAGTTGTTGAACATGTTGTCAATTTTCTAAAGTAATTAATATTTCTTCCGGGATTCCTTTTTCTAGATTTATTTCAACACAAATTTGAGCACAGGAAAACATATTTTCTTTGGGTTCTGCTCGATCTATGTACTGTCCAAGAGAGTTACCAATACATCAAAAGGAATCATCACTCCAACAGTGAAGGGGGAGATGAGGGAGATGGACCCAAATAGGGACTGCTAATGGCACATAATTTTCTAGATTAAAGGAAGGGGTCCATTTTTTCAAATACATTCCTTTGGCCCCGAGTAAGTATGGTCTACCATGGAATATCAGATCTCTATCTTCTTATCAAAAAGGAATGCATAAAATACGATGTTTCATAAAAAATGATTTAAGGATCCTTTGATGAGGGGGATTTGGTTATTTTGAAGCCAAAGGGATACTATTTTTGGGGAGGGCCAAATTCCAGTAAATTCGCCAATCAGATCATGATCTGCCAGGGCTAGAGATTTTTTCCTCACAGTTGAAGAAGGGAGCATACTTTTTGGGATTTCATCTAATTTTTTGACAAACCTAGAAGGGGATGATTTCAATTGCTTGATGGAGGCTAAGACCAAAACTTGGAATTCACAATCATCTACATCAGGATCCCCCCCGAGACAAGGGAGACCATCATGAACATAACTAGGGGAAACCAGACTAGGGTTTACAACGTGCTCAAAGTCGTTTGTAGAGGATGTAGTTGCATTCTTGCACACTAAAATCTGAACAAAATACACTAGTTGTTATATTGAATTATTGAGGAGAATCCATTACTAGCCACTTTTTGGAGACTCATTCTAGTATTCATATGGTGTGGGACTATTTTGTACTTGTTTATGCTAGAATAATGGTAAGAGAGTTGCATTTGCTATAGACTATTGCCATGTAAGTGATAGTTTCTTCTTATTGTCATGTTTTAAGAAGTTGTTGGTGTTGAATATAAAATATTACTCATTATTAATATTAGGATAACCTATTTTTATTATTGGTGATTTCACTGGTATAACCATTATTTCATAGTAAACTATTTTCTATTCTAATGGCTAGATGGGATGATTATTTCATATTCTCAAATCCTAGCTAGGTGTTATATTATGATAGCATTATGTTGTTAGTATGAAAAATACATTTAGGTTTTAGTATTTGTTTATTTAAATCATAAAATCAATAATGGCTTCTGGGCCAAAATCTAGATGGGTTCCCTATGCCAAATAGTGTAAGGTCTAATTGGGAACTTTCATTGGGGAATCCTTGGTTGCAGGTGAGACATTTCGTCTTGTCAACATCAAGGAACAAGTCCAACTCAACAATAGGGCATAAATCCATTACAAAAATATACTCATTATGATATTAACATGTCACTTATGGGAGTAGAACCTAGGTGGGGAGGATAACACTCCATCCCACAACCATCCAGGCTAGATTGAATGACAAGAAAATTTGAAGTTATAAAAACAATTACGATCATGTAAAAATCTAGTTATGTTATCTATTACATATATAGTTATAATTGAGAAAGAAATATATCATCGTAAGTGTCTCATTATTATAAAAATAGGGAAATTATGTAATACTGCAACAATTGATATTGGAGATATTTAGATATCTCATATTCCAATGTTTTAAAAAGAACTTTAAGGAAGAATCTTGCAAAATAAAAATATTGAAAGAGAATATCTAAGTTATTTAATAAGATGTATGATATAGATATTGATACAAATGTTACAAGACTTGATTAAATATATGGTTGGCCTTCCATAATAGTTTTAGAAACCGTTGTCATTCCTAGATGTTAACACACATGAAATGTTGAAGTGTGTGCACACATAATTGAAACTTGATGCCCTTAGACACCCCAAGGGAATTTCCCCATGAACTTGGTTGCAAATGCTCATGTGTGGGGTGACCAAGAGTTAGGGAACACAAATTAGAATGTATCATTGGGGGTAATGAGATTATTTTCATACCATTATACACCTTTTCATCTAAATCAATTTATGAAGTTTTCACAACGAGCCTAGCTAGTAGAAAATGAACACGCAAATCATGCGAGAGAGAAGAGAAGAGTAGAATGATTTTTTTTTATTAAATGTTAAGTAAAATGGTAAAATACTCATGATATAATATACATGGCTAAGTGAAGTCTCCATAGTAGTGATATAGAGATATCTAGACACTCACTGACAGAAACCAAAGTAATCTTCCATCTAGTCCTAGTTAACTGATCCATTCAATCATTAGTTAACTTAGTCACACGTGTGGAAGTGAGAGAAACACATGCAAATTTTGGTCCACTAGTCTAACTGAGTGTAACTAACCCTGAACTGAAGAGGGAAGGCACCCTTTTTTCAGGAGGTGCCCTAATTTGTAGGGGAATACTATAAAGAGAGAGTATTCTAATCTATGGAAGTGCCCTCAACATTAGACTATCAACCTTAGATAAAGAATTACCTAGGTGAGTGTGTAATATCTCCAACACCCCCCTTGAACACTATTAGGATGTAAATGATGAATGGGTCCCAATATCCAAGGCCATGTTAGGTACCCATTGTACAATGCATCTAAGAATGAAACACTGGAAAAATGAGGAAAAGAGGGAAAACATCATGGGAAAACCCCCCCTCAAAGTATAATGCATCAAAAAGAAGAAGGAAGAAATGTAGTTTCTAAGAAATTATGTCCCTCACTCTAAGGAGACCTTGCAAATGTGCTAGCTTATTCTCGGTGAAGATTTTGTTGAATAGGTAGATGTTTGTATGGATCTGATGAAGTAGATGCACCAGTGAAATGCCCACATATATCCACTTTCTATTATTGTAAATAAGAAGATCCAAATCCCATACCATGTGAATTTTGGATGAAACTTTGCAAATCGTTTGGCCGTTTCCGGAAAAATACTAAAAATTTGTTGATTTTAAAATGCTCATAACTTCACTTTCTAGACTCCATTTCAAACGATGTTTTATTGAAATTCGATATTTTTTTCCAAGAGGAATTCAAATATCCAATTTGGTCCTAAAGATTCTTCATAGACAGTGTTAGAAGTGAATATGAAGTGTGCGGCCCCCTTTTTGTCTCCCGAGATGCATGCATGGTGCATGCATGTGGCTCCTGAGGTGCATGCATGGGAGTCTTTGCATGTGGCTCCTGAGATGCATGCATGGTGCATGCAAAAGTGTCTCCATGCGGCTCCTAAGATGCATGCATGATATCTTCCACATGTGATTTAGAAAACAGATTTGAAATAGAGTAGACATCATCTCCAATGAATGGAACAAAAAGTTGTGCAGATACATGTGTATAAGGCTCCTAAGACTGAGAGGCTTGATATTCCGATGGATTTTCTATTGGCTTTATCTTGTCAATATTTTGCATGCAATCTTCACAAACTTCCTCATTCCTAAATAGAACCTTCAATCTCGTCCAAATTTGAGAGTGATTCCTCCTCTACATGATATTGTAGTTTAGGAGAAACATAAATGCAAAAAGGTACAAGAGCCATGTCTTGTCTGTTGAGAAAATCATTTTTCTCATCGACAAAATTAGGCTCTACTTATGTTACCATGGTGATCTGGTACAAGCCTCTAATATGCGTTGATGCATAATTTTTAGCTTCCACTCGAAGTATTTATGAGGCATGAGAGTTATTTCAAGAGAGTAATCCATCTTTTATAACTGCATCTTCCTCCCGTAACTGCAAATAGAATTCTTATGCACCTTATCATAGCAATCAAGGCTCTAATACCATGTGAAGTTTTCACAATGAACCTATCCAATATAAAATGAACACACAAATCTTGTGAGAGAGAAGAGAAGAGTAGATTGAAAGAATTGTATTAACTGTTAAGAAAAATGGTAAAATACACATGATATACTCTACATGGATAAGTGAAGTTTCCATAGTAGTGATCTAGAGAGATCTAGACACTCACTGACATAAACTAAAGTAATTTTCCACATAGTCATAGTTAAATGATCGATGCAATCATTAGTTAATTGAGTCACATGAGTGAAAGTTAGAGAAACACATGCAACTATTGGTAATAAAACCAAGGTTTCCATGCATGAATGACTTCCACTAATCTAACTAAGTCTAAGTACTGACTATGAACTGAAGAGGGAAGGCACCTTGTTTTTTATGAGACACCCTAATTTGTAGGAGAATATTCTCAAAAGAGAATATTCTCATCTATGGAAGCACCCTCAACATTGCACTATCAACCTTAGAAAAATAATTACATAGGTGAGTGTGTCATATCTCCAACACAATTGATCGACTAAATGAATATAAATAAAGAAGGAAAAATAGAGAACATGACATATTGTTAGTTGTAATACCTTTAGCCAATAGATTTAGAATAAGGATGTCTCTTATTATATGTTCTAAAGAAAGAAAAATAGTATTTGATCTCTATTGCACCAATATATATTAGAGATTAACATGCACAATCCAATTGTAATAGAAGTATTTATGGGTATTAAATCCATTTTTTACATTAAAAATGATGATTCTATCAATTCAAATTACATTTTGATAAAACTTATATAACCAAATTTAAATGGTGAGAAACCAAGAAAAATAAAAAATATTGAATATTTAACTTTCTTCCTTAATATATACCATAATATTTTAAATTTAACCTCTATGATTTCATCTTAAATCCTTGTGGGATCCCTTGATTTGACACCTCCTTTAATAATTACACCATCTCTCATATAAAATAAAGGTATGATAGACCATACACAAAATGAAAATTTGTCTTTTGTTCACAATGAAGGGTTTTTAACCATTTTCAGTTTCATGTTAATTAAATTGAAACAATAAACCACAATGAGACTTGTCCTTTATTCATAACCAAGGGTTTTCAAACCATTGTTGTTCTAGTTTAAAGTCATCGTTTTTTTTTAATGTTAGTTATAGTGGAACATTAAATTATATTAACTTTAATTAATAATTATGAAAAAGTGATTATATTATAAGTAATATTTGAATATGGGTTTGGAGATGACAATTTCGTTAAACTTAATTCATATGTTAAATTTTTTTTGTTCTTCTTAGATTCATTAAATTTAAAATATTAATTCTTAATCTTATTATCTGAATAGAGTAAAAATTTTATGTATATATCATTAGAGCATTGTTTCAGTATTGACAAGTGCAAGGACTGTGCATAATACTCTATAGTACATCTTGTTATGCTTACAAGCTTGAAGCAACAAATGTTTATGATAAATTTTAATATTTTTTAATATATATATATATATATAATTCTCGTTCCCTGAAAAATTTGGGGGTGAGCTCTAGCCCGTCCTAAAAACCAATGCAACATAGATAAAAAATAATTATAAATTATATATAAAAAAAAAGTACTTATTAAAAATATAATTATAAATGATTTAGTTTTAGTGGACTTTAATTATCTTCATCAATTAAAAAAAAATGATATATAAAACAATATTTTTTTGTTTGTTTGTTAATTTGGCCGAACCTGTTGGCATCGGGATTAACCTGTGGCTTGAGAAACCGCGACTCAGGGGCATCTAAGCCGTCAAAATCACCCGAGGATCGCACCCGGCCTGAGCCACACCAACCCTTAACATGGTTGGATTTTTTGTCCTCGCAGGTTTCGAACCAGTGACTTTAACATCACAGAGTGGCTTAACAACACACTCCGTCACCGACTGTCCTACACCTCGGGGACTTTTAAAGTTGAAGGACATGGGGGTGGGCTTTGATTCACTTATGTGTGCACGGGTCACGATACCATTTATTATAGTATCTCTGGGTGCAACCACACGTTCGACCACTACCTCAAGGTGTCCCCATGGCTCCAGGTAAAGCCCTCACGAGAATTGAACCTTGCCCAACGGTGAAAAACTCCTCGCTTTCCACCATTGGATCCAACCCCTTTGGGCGATAAATAAAACAATATTAATATTATAAAATATTACTAATTATAACATAATTTAATATATATAATTTTTTTATCATTTTATTGAATAGGTTTAATAATTAAGAACATCTGTTTTCTTTTGAGATATCATAAGTTCAAATTTAGAGGGGTAGGATATGTATATTTTTGAGTCCCTTATCCCACAAACAAAAAGATCTAATACACCAATTTGATATCTAGCTTAGTCACTACCTTAAAATTAAATTATTATTATTATTTAATATTATATAGATAATTTTAACAAATTTAATCAAAATTAATTTAATTGTTAATATTTTAATTAATTGTATATTTATCAATGACTATATACCATATTTATCATTCACTATTCACCATATGTATATGTATATTTGGATGAAGCTTTCATTTTAATTTATATTATACAACGTAATTAAATATGTTAATTTCTTTTTATTAATAATATATATTAAAAATTTGAGAGATATTAAGATAGATGATAATTTAAAGTTTAAAAAAATTATAAATTATAAAAATAATTAATAATTACGATCACATAAAAAAATTATACTATATGTTACATATATAATTATAGTTGATATAAAAATATATTACTAAATGTTTTATTATTATTATTAAAATCAAGAAAGTATGTAATAATGTAATCATCAATATTAAAGAAAGATATGTATGTAATAATGTAATCATTGATATTGAAGAGATTTGGATGTTTCGTATATCAAAATTTTGAGAAGAAAAAAATTTAAAAATTATAAAAATAATTACGATCACATTAAAAAAAATTAATTATGTTATACCTTACATATATAATTATATGTTACATATATAATTATTGTTGAGATAAAAATATATTACTAAATGTTTTTTATTATTATTAAAATCAAGAAAGTATGTAATAATGTAATCATCAATATTAAAGATATGTATGTAATAATGTAATCATTGATATTGAAGAGATTTGGATGTTTCGTATATCAAAGTTTTGAGAAGAAAAAAAATTATAAATTAAAAAAATAATTACGATCACATTAAAAAAAAATAATTATGTTATACCTTACATATATAATTATAATTATAGTTGAAATTAAAAAATATTATTAAATGTTTTTTATTATTATTAAAATAAAAAAATATGTAATAATGTAATCATCAATATTGAAGATATGTATGTAATAATATAATCATTGATATTGAAGAGATTTGGATGTTTCGTATATCAAAGTTTTGAGAAGAATTGGAAGGAAAAAATTTGTTCACTAAGTAAATATTGAAAGAAAAGATTTAATTGATTTAATAAGTAGCATGATATAGATATTGATACAAATGTGTTAAGACTCTTTTTTTCCAATAGAAAATTAGCACAATTATATTAAGAAAATATAATTTTTACATCCGCAGAGTTCATAACAGTCTTTAGTGTCTTGACAAAAAAACTAACCACCATGTTGGACAGCCTGAGAAAATACAATCCAATACATCCAAAATAGAGCTCCAAAAAGGACCAATACTCTCCGAACTTGCAAACAAAGAAAGAAGTCTAAGATCAAAATCCACCACAGTCTAGAAAAAGTAATAAAAAACACCTCCCAGCTCGAAACTCAAAACTGAGATATACTTTCCAAAAAAGGAGGGGAAAAAGGTGGCCACTAATAGATATTGATAAGGCGACGATGGCCCTCCATGCCTCCAGACCACAAGTGGAGCGAGATAAATCCTTTTGGTTCCAATAATGCTTTCTTTGAAAACATATCCACTTCCTTGTTGAAATCATGATAAATGTGAAAAAATTGGATAGCCAAAAACTTTCTTCTTAACATCCTGATTCTTTGTTTCCAGCCTTCTATGGAGCTAACACGTAGATCACTTTTTTCATTTAAACAGTCTATGATTACCTTCGAATCACCCAAGATCTAAAGCTTGTGAATAGACAAAAGATTTGCTATAAAAAGGGTTTCCCATACTCCCATTAGTTTTGATTTTGTATTAGTTCCAATTCAACAGTTCAAGTACCATTTATAAACTGTAGATGCTGAAAGTTTAAGGATACCCCCAACGCCACTGCATAGTCCATTTACCTGGGATGCTCTATCAAAACACACCACTAGATACTCAAGACAATGATCTATCCTGCAGGATCGCGGAGAGAAAGTAATATTTTTAACCACAGGTTAATGTAGGGATCCAAGAGTCTTGATAACAACCAAAAGTACTGAAGGCACTTTTCCTTCAAAGATAGTTGCATTCCTTTCTAACCAAATAAACCAACAAATTTAGGGAGCAAGACTAGATGAAACAATCTTATTCTTTGTCCAGTTAGATAGACAATCATCTAAATCAATCCCACCCTAATCCTGATTAAAAATTTTAATGGATTTAATTTTTAGCTAGATAAGTTTGGTGAAAGAACAATGAATGAACAGATGTTCATTATATTCACTATCTTATTTACATAACTGGCACCGACCAGGTCCCATCCATCCTCTATGTTGTAAAATTTTCCAAGTTAGTATTTTGTTCTCCGCTGCCAGCCACAGAAAGAGCTTAATTTTCTGTTGTATATCCCACTTCCACAAGATTTTTCACCAACCTGTGAGTGTCGGTAGGTTTAGTGTAGAGATTAATGCCACATAACATTCTTTTTTCGATATGGAACCTGATGAGTCCCCCCCTGTCCATAAAATTTCATCTTCATTTTCAAATAATGAAACACCTGATGCTTGGAGAGCCTACCGGAAGCGATCCCACTCCGCTGCCAGGTCACCTGTGAGTTCCAAGTCTGAACTGTTGATCCAGGTAGATAATAAAGGATCTTGATCATGAGTTCTCCAAGCCTGAGTTACAACCGAAATATGTTTTTGCCTGAGAGAAGTGAGGAGAAAATTAGACAGAAAGGATGCATTGCCCATTCCCATAATTTTGTCCCTACCAAGAGCCACATGATGACCTGTACCAGGCTTCTATCTTAGCCAATTTGTAATTAGAGGGATAGACTTTAATATAATGTTCCAGATTTTTGATGTCGAGAATTGTTGAAATGTAGCTGATCTGAGCCAATTTTTAACCATCATAAAAGGGAAGTACTTCTCCTTTATCACTTTTTTCCAAAGGCCTTCTTTAGTTAATACTCTCCAAAGGGTCATCACTTCCAGAGTTTTACTGAAAGAAAATATATTACGAAATCCTCGGTCACCAAAATGTTTTGGTCGAGCTAGAGTCTCCCATCGATAGAGATGGTAATGATTTGAATCAACATTCTCGTTCCAAAGAAAATTAAAGAGTAATTTTCTTAACTTGTGGAGTATGGACAATGGAGAAGCTAGAGATAACCAATAAACAGGTTGGATTTCCAGAACGACTTTGCACAATGTATACCTGCCACCCAAGGATAGCCACCTATAGCTCCAATGGTTAATTTTATTTTCCACTTTGGTTAAAATCCATAACCAGTCTTCTGATTTCTGAAGTCCATCCTTTAAGTAGTACCCAAGATATTTGAATCCCACAGAGAGATCATAGAAGTTATACGGAAGGATTATCTTGAAGGGAGGAAGTTCAGATTCCGCGAATCCTGAGAAATGAATTGTCAATTTGATTGGGTTCACCTTTAAGCCCGAAACCATACAAAATTTATGAATGAGACTCACGATCTCCTTCCATTCCTACACAGAAGAATTTTTCAGAAGTAAAATATCATCTACAAATAAAAGGTGAAGGATTTTCGTAAGTCTGGATACTTTAATTCCAGTTAAGGATCCTTCTCTTTGGCTTGATTTTAATAGCAGTCTTAGACTCTCCATCACCAGTATAAATATTAAGGGTGACAATGGACATCCCTGACGAAGTCCTCTACCACTTCTGAAGAAATCCGTGGCCTCCCCATTAACTAGTACTGCTAGAGACGAAGAACTCACACAAGCCATAATCTAGTTTTTCAAAGGCGATCCAAATCCCACTTGGATTAAAATCAATCTCAGAAAGTCCCAGTTTATGCAATCGTAAGCTTTTGTAGGTCAAGCTTAAAATTGGGAGCTTTTAAGTTTTTATTTTTTATACTATGAATGCACTCATGAGTTGTACCAATTGCATCATGGATCTAGCGCCCCTATAGGAAGTCAAGTTTCTCTTCCGATAGAGCCCTCGAAATAATAGGTTTAATCTGATTGGCAATAACTTTTGAAATGAATTTATAAAGCAGGTTGCACAAAGAAATAGATTTGTAATACCCAAAGTTTTGTGGTTTATTGATTTTTGGAATCAATGCTAAAAAAGTGGAATTTAAGCTTCCTGCATTGCGATCACAAGACCGAACTTCCTCCACCAAAGCCAGACGGTCTTCACGGACTAAATCAAAGAAATGTAAGAAAAATTCCACCGTCCATCCATCAAGCCCTGGAATTTTTTCTTTTTTGAATAGAGATAGAATTGATTTCAATTCCTTTAAAGTGACTGGAAAATACAGATCTCTTGCTTCATATTCACTTATCAACCTTGAAAAGAGACCTTCCACCCCAACCTTCTCTACTGTTGAAATAGTATCAATGGATTTAAAGAAACTATTGAAGCAATTTTCTGCCTCCACAACTATTGTTTTTTGTCCTTTGTGAATAAACCCCGAATCATCTTTGATCTCCCATAAATGTTTTCTATTTCTCCTATGATTAGAAAACCGGTGAAAGAACTTGGTATTTTGATCTCCGCTTTGGACCCAAATTGCCTGGCTTTTGAGTATCCAGAGGTCCTCCTGAGTTTTAAGGACGCTCTTCCTTTCAGATTCTGGTTTAATGAGATTAAACTACACCTCCAGAAGTAAAGAACCCTCCGAGAGAAACCACAAATGTTTTTTGATGTTATCTTCCAGGTTCTCCATAAATTTTACATCCCGAACTCTAGACTCTTTTTCCCAACTTTTAGTAAATGTTTTAAGGTCCTTTAACTAACAAATAAAACATCATTGTCTATATTCTTCTAATAGATAATTCTGATCAGTCTAAAGCTTATGAACCATGTTGTTATAGACTTTATCTAAAAGCCACTGAGAATTGAATTTGAAAGGGTAAGATTTAGCAAATGTATTGTTCTCGACCTGTAACAGTATTGACACATGATTCGACACAAAGGGAAATTCTTCCTAGGAGTGATACAATCTAACATCCAGAAGTAGATCCTCCGAAACCAAAAACCTATCCAGTCTCTTGGCTATCAAATCTGAACCCGAGCGCCCATTACGCCAAGTCGGGAATAATTGATCAGGCTGGACATCTAAAAGTTTATGCATTAGAAAGAGGGATTTGAAGAAACTTGCAAGTGGACCGGAAGAAGCAGAACCTCCCCAAAACTCTCCATTAGAAACCGTAAGATTTAAATCCCCTGCAATCACAAGGCTTTTCAAAGATAGCAGACCACTGTTTGCAAGTGTATTCTAGAAGAGTTTACGCTCCAGGCATGGCCCATAAAAGTTTATAAGGTTGATCTTCCTTTTTGAAGCAATGAACGAACCTGTTAACAAAATCCCGCCACAAGTAAGGAACATAACCAAACTAAAAAGATGGCGATCCCATGACACCAACAGACCCCCCGAAGTACCAACAGAGCTCACCACACAAGTAACCCAGTTCGGAAGAAATCTATGCAAAAAGGACCAGGCTTTTTGTTCATTAACCATAGTTTCCTATAGGAAAACAATATTTGGATGGGTAGTTTCTATGACACGTCGGAACGAGACAAATTTTAGCGAGAATCCTATTCCTCTAAGATTTAGTGACAAGAAAATCATTATTAATCCCTTTCTAAGGCCTTCACTTCTCTAAGTGCCCCACTGTCAATAGAGGAGGGATTCAAGACAAAGGGAGAAATTGATGTCGACTGTAATTTCTTCCTTGTTCTTCTAGTTTTGATAGGAGAGTATTCTATTCCTAGTCTTCATGACCAGGAATAGTCCTTTGTATTCTCATCCTGAATAGAAGCCGAAGTGCTAACCTCACCAGAGAAAGTAGACGGGTCAATGAGTGCATTCCCGAATACTTGACTAGAAAGATGGTTGGCCTTCCATAATAGTTTTAGGTAAGATTGACATTCCTAGATGTTAACATGCAGGTAGAATGTTGAAATACATGCATGCATAATTGAAACTTAAGGCATTACTCCATGATCTTGTGTGGGTCGGGTGACCAAGAGTTTGGGCTCAAGATTTGACATGTGTCATTGAGGGTGTTGAGAGGGTTAGCATACCATTGCCCATGTTTGCAATGAATAGAAACAAAGAAGAAAAGAATAGAGAAAATGACATTATGTTAGTTTGTAAGACCTTTACCCTAGAGATTTACACAAGGATGCCTTTTTTTTTTATATGTTTTAAAGAAAAATAAAGTAGTATGTGGTTTCTAATGATCCAAATTTATAATTATCCATTTAAATTTTAAAAACAAATTAAAATTAAAAAATGAATATTTGACCTTCAATTTGAACTAAATAACAATCAAAATGTTATATATCAAATTTAAAATGAGATAAACTAAATTATATATTTTTAATAAATTTGGATAACTAAACAACAATTTATATATTTGTCTAAGTAACATCAAAATGGTTTAATAAATTAAATCCAATTCAAAATATCTAAAAATCAATTAAAATAAATATTGTTGATATTATAAATCGAACATCAAAAATCCAAAATACATGCAATATGTAACCTCACCACTTGAATTTTATCATTTCAACAATACAAAATTGAAATTTATTAAATTTCAATAAAACTTAATAAAATTAAAAAAAAATCAATTCATTATATATATATATATATATATATTCTAAAGAGCATTACTCTTTATCCTTTTAAAAGGTTGTAAACTATCCATACTAATGTAATCTCTTCAATGACTTCTACAGATGTGACTTTCCACCTTTCAATGATATAAATCATGAAATATCATAAGCTTCCTCATAATTTACCTTAATCATAATCTATGTACCTTAATCATATATCAAATGTCCTAACAATAATTGGTTTTGCCACGCCTAATTCCTTGACAACACACTTTATTTTTATTGATTTGACACTCTCCTTCAATAATTATATATTTGATTTGATGTAAAATAAAGGTTATATACATACATTGAATTTTAAAAAATGATCCTTTGTCCATAATGAAAGGTTTTGAATCACTTTTGTTCGGTCCCCATAGAAAGGAAGTTGAACAAAAAAATTCAATATTGTTATTAAAATCTTGTGATTTTTAATGTTTTTAAAATAGGAATGATTAGACACAGTGGGTGTGCAAAGGTTACCACTCTTCTACAGTTTATATAATGACAAATATTTCACTATCTAGTATATCCAACCTTAATTCTAGGTTACATAAAAATATATATTAATACAAAAATTAGGGAGGAAGTTTCTAAAACATATGTTACATATGTTTTGATTTGTTTTGAAGATTTTTTTTCTCATAAACATCATCACTATTATTTTATTTATTTCAAAATTTTATGCAAATTTATCATCGTTTTAGAGGTTTCTCTCACCAGATAACAATAGAGATTTACCATCACCTACCTTGTCATAGTGGGTGTGGAAAGGTTACCATTCTTCTACATTTTATATAATGACAAATATTTCACTATCCAGTATATCCAACCTTAACTCTAGGTTACATAAAAATATATATTAATATAAAAATTAGGGAGGAAGTTTCTAAAGCATATGTAACATATGCTTTGATTTGTTTTGAAGATTTTTTTTCTCCTAAACATCATTACTATTATTTTACTTATTTCAAAATGTTATGTGAATCTACCATCATTTTAGAGGTTTCTCTCACCAGATAAGAATAGAGACTTACTATCACCTACCTTGTCACAGTGGGTGTGCAAAGGTTACCACTCTTCTACATTTTATATAAGGACAAATATTTCACTATCCAGTATATCCAACCTTAACTCTAGGTTACATAAAAATATATATTAATATAAAAATTAGGGAGGAAGTTTCTAAAGCATTTTAACATATGCTTTGATTTGTTTTGAAGATTTTTTTTCTCCTAAACATCATCACTATTATTTTAGTTATTTCACAATTTTATGCAAATCTATCATCGTTTTAGAGGTTTCTCTCACCAGATAAGAATAGAGACTTACTATCACCTACCTTGTCACTACTAGTGTATATGTAATTTGTGTAATAGAAACCTAAAGTAAAAAAAAACATTGTTTTTTTTTTTCTTTAGTGTATAATAAGATATGTAGTAGATATTATTTCTCATTAAAGATTTTAAATTTATCATGAAAATATTCAATAATGAAATATGTAGTAGATATTATTTTCCATTAGAGATTCTAGATTTACCATGAAATTATTCAATAATAAAAGAATTTGTTACATTCCTTAAAATCTAACTCTAGTGTAGATATTATTTCCCATTAGAGAAATTTATCATGAAAATATTCAATAATAAAAGAATTTGTTACATTCCTTAAAATCTAACTCCATAAGTACTTCTTGTCTTACTATATTATTTAACTTTGAAGATACATATGGTCTTCCTTCATATGAGATTCCTTCATAAGCATAATTGACCTAATGGCATACATGTATTGGTAGAATCTCTTTTCCTTGAAATATTATTTCATTTTTATATATCCATAGAAACCACACTATTGTAAAAGGAAATGCTTTATGCTTTGAGATTGATTTGTCTTTGTACCATCCTTTAGAAAATCTAAAATATTTTATGTCAATTTTTTTTATAGATAAAGTCTCATCTTAAACATAAAGCCCCATGTAAAGTTCTAGATATTGATTTTTTGTATTTGTATTGTTATATTAGTATTGTTTTCTAGATCTTTTAATTTTAATTGTATCATTGGTCTCTTCTATATAGAACAAGGAGACCTATTTTTAGGATCATATAATCTTGTACATTTTTTCTATTGTAAAAGGAGGTTTCCTCCTTGAAGAAGCTTCACATTCATTCTTCTCTATTTATCAAGGAGTGGAGTAACTTATCTCTCTATTTTTATGCTATTTGGTCATTTGATGCATAACATTTGGTATTAAAGAATGCAATCCTAGTGTTTTTCTCTTTTAATCGAGACATCTTGAAATTTTTTATATAATTTTTTTATGAGATTATTTATATGGCTGATTTTTGAGGATACTGAGAAGACATATCTAGGTACATGTGGTAAAACATTCAGGTATTGGTTCATTATAATTTTTTATTTATAGCCCATGTAAGTCAGGGCTTGTGACTAGTCCTAAAATCAATTTCAAATGAGTCAGAATTTTTTGTATAATTTGTTTTTGGCATGTTTTCAAACCATGAAATCTTCAATATCCCGATGATACATAGCTAAGTAATTGTAACTCAAGGTTATTTGACTAGTCCTAAAACTAGTATCAAATAGATGTTCTTGGTATAAGTGACATATTTGAAGCTTGGTAAGTCCAAATTGAGTGCCACTAGTTCCTTTAGAAAGAGAACAAACCATATTATTTCAAGTAAAAATTTAGGGATCGGATATGAAATATTGGACATGTGGAATTCCATACATGTTTTATATCTAGAAATGGATAAGAATCAACAATTTTTAGGAAGGTTACCATAAATTTCACTTGACAAATCAAATTTTGGTTAGACCTATGACATTTCATAGAAGACATATCAAAGTGATATAGGAATAATTTCAAATTCATAAGGGAAAAAAATTTAGAGATACATTAGGACAAAGGTCAACCTGCAAGGAAGACCCAAAATTAGAGTTTTAAAGGTACACAACTTATAATTGGCTTAGCTTTTGATTGAAAGATATATTTTTTTTTATTCAAAATTTGTGATAAAGAGAGAAAAGAGGAGCATTATTATTTTTGTGGAAATTACCATGAAAAAAATGTGGAAAAAAAACACAAAATATACACAATACAATAGAGACACAAATATATGTGGTTCACCCAGTGTGGGCTACATCCACCAGAGAAATTGTCAGGTCCTTCTTTTTTATTATCCAGAAAATGAAGGGATACAACCTACAACACACCCACTATAACTTCCTCTTCTTTCTCTCACAATCTCCTATCTCAGAATACAATATTCACAATGATATGATGCCACAATACAATTCTCTCATAAAAGAGGGTTGCCTTCTAGGAAACAAAACCCTAACACAACTTCCACCGTCAAATCTATCAACTTATAATGAATGGTCTAAATTTACTATGAAATTACAATATACATTTACAAAGGGGGGAAATCCCCCCGATCAAACCCTCCGTGTGGATATAATACTCATGGGATATAAACACGGTTGAAAAAAAATACCAAGAAAATAAGAAGCTAATCAGGCTCCACAACCAACAATCTCCCACTTGGAGACTGATCACAACAACTCCATTGTTATTGTACCTGTTGGACTATACTCCACCTTGGTTCTAGAAAATTTCTTATCTTCACCTTCATGCTTGAAGACCAACTGAAACTGAGCAGGAACTCAGTTTCTCCGTGGTTACTCCCTTTGCTAACATGTTTGGAGGATTTTTGCTAGTGTGTATCTTTTCCAACTTCAAATGTCCATATTCCAAGACAGATCGTATAAAATGGTACCTGAGTTGTATATGCTTAGTCTTTGAATGGAAAGCTGAGTTGTTTGTAAGATGAATGATACTCTCGATGTCATAGTACAACCTATTATTCTCTTTCTTCTTTCCCAATTCCTCCATAAACCTCTGTAACCAAATCATCTATTTACTAGCCTTTGTAGAAACAACATACTCTGCCTCTGTTGTTGAAAGTGAAACAACCTTTTTTAGTTTCGAAAACCAACTTATTGTTGTTCCACCTACAAAAAAAACATACCCTGTGGTGCTCCTCCTGCTATCTTTATCAACTGTCATATCTAAATCAACATATCCCTATAGAACAATGTCTAAACCTAAAAAACATAATGCATGAGTAGCAGTACCTATCAAATACCTGGGAATCCACTTTACCACATCCCAATGTTCTTTACCTGGATTGTTCATATACCTACTCACAACTCCCACTACATGTGCAATATCTGGTCTTGTGAAAACCATCACATACATAAAGCTTCCAACTGATGATGAATAAGGGACCCTGTACATGTATTATATCTCCTCATGTGTCTTGGGATACATTTCTTTGGTTAATTTGAAATGGCTGGAAAAAGTTGTACTAATTGGTTTTGCATTCTGCATTCTTCATTATAAACCTCTCCAACACCTTCTCTATGTACTCTCCCTGAGACAATGTCAAATTGCAATTTTTCCTATCTCTTGTTATTCTCATAGCAAATTTTTTCTTTGTAGCACCTAAATCCTTCATCGCAAATGAATTGGCTAATTTCTTCTTGAACCAATTTATATCCTTCATATTAGACCCTGCAACGAGCATGTCATCTACATACAATAACAAGATAATATAGCTTCCATTTTCTAGCTTTTTAAAATAAACACAATGATCATAATGACATCTACTATAACCTTGTTCTATCATAAACCTGTCAAACTTCAAATACCATTGCCTTGGAGCTTTCTTTAGGTCATACAATCTCTTCTTCAACCTGGACACCAAATTTTCTTTCCCTTTCACATCATAACCCTATGGTTGTCGCATATAAATCTCTTCCTCCAAATCCCCATGGAAAAAAATTGTTTTTACATCTAACTATTCAAGACATAAATCTTCTACTACCACAAGAATTAAAATAGTCCTAATTGAAGTCATTTTAACAATAGGAGAAAATATTTCATCAAAATATATACCTTTCTTTTGTGCAAACCCCTTTACAACAAGTCTAGCCTTGTACCACTTTTTGCCTCCATCTTCTTCCTTCAACTTGTAAACCCATTTATTCTGCAATGCTTTTTTTTCCGTCAAGCAACTGAACCAAGTACCAATTCTGGTTATTTACCAAGGAATGTATTTCCTCTTTCATTCCTTGCTTCCACTTCTTTTTAGTGTCTACCTGCATTACCTCTTCATAACATTCTGGTTCACCATAATTAGTCAACAATAAATAATACAATGAAGGAGAGTATTGTTCAGGGGGTCTACTTAACATGGTAGATCTTCTAACAACACTTGCAGGAGTTTGAGGTACATGTTGCTCCTTTTGTTGTACGTTTTGATTTTTTGGTACCTTTGGAATTTTTTTGTCAGTGATCTCATCAAGCACTGTGTATTCTGGTTTTTCTTTTTCTTGTATCATTCCCTGGAACTAATCTTTGTACATGACCTTCTCATTGAATATGACATCTCTACCCCTAATTATTTTGTGATTTTCATTATCCCATAAGCGATAACCAAAATTATTAACATCGTATCCAATAAAGGTACACTTCTTGGATTTTTCCTCAAGCTTTGTTCTATTTTCTTCATCAATATGGACAAATGCTTCACAACCGAAAGTCTTCAAAAAAGAATAGTTTACCTTTTTACCTGTCCATGCCTCCTCTGGAATTCCACCATCCAAAGAGATTGAAGGTCCTCTATTTATTAAGTAAACAACATTATCTACAACGTCTACCTAGAACTATAAGGGAAACCCAACATGCAATCTCATATTCCTTGCACACTCCATGATTGTCTTGTTCATACTTTCTGACACACCATTTTATTGTGGTGTTCCTGGAACTGTCTTCTCTCTACGAATCCCATGGTATGAAAAATAATCATCAAACTCCTTTATGAAATATTCACCTCCATTTTTTGATCTGAGACACTTCAACATTTTTCCTATATCATTCTCAACCAAATCTTTCCACTTCTTAAAAGCATCAAAAACATCAGATTTTTGTCGAATGAAATAAACCCAAGTTTTTCTAGTTGCATCATCAATAATTGTAACATAATAACAAGGGCCACCAAGAGATGATACCTGAGCTGGTCCCCATACATATGTATGAACACACTCTGACCTTTCACTCTTCTTTTCTTTTCCAACTTTGAGAAATATGACTCTCTTATGTTTTCCATAAACACAATGCTCACAGAAATCCAAATCAATTTGTTTAAGATCTGACAACAAATTTCTTTTGTGAAGTATCTACATCCCCTTCTCACTCACATGTCCAAGCCTATGATGCCATAGTTTTGTATCCACTCCTGTAAAGCTAAAGATATATAATAATTAGTATTACCATTACATAAATAAAATTTACCTACCTTCTCTCCTTTTTCTATCACCAATGATCCTTTGGTGACCTTCCATGCCTTATCTGTAAATATATATATACAACATTCACTTTCCAAATGCCCTGTTGAAATTAGTCTTTTGCTTAGATCTGGAACATGTATTACCTCTTTCAACAACCATTGGTTTCCATTCCTTTTCTTTATTCTTACCTTTCCCATTCCAACAATTTTGCATGGTGCATCATCACCCAAATGAACCTGTCCAAAATCACCTTGCATATAATCTATAAACATTTTCCTATGGGGTGTGGCATGAAATGAATCCCCTAAATCTACTACCTAAGAATTAGAAATATTATCTATAGAAAGAATCAAAGCATATTGTAACACATCACATGTTACATTTGCTTCCTGATTTTTCTCCCATTGTCCATCTCTTTGTTTCTTTGGAGATTTGCAGTATTTCTTTAGTTGTCCTTTCTTCCCACAATTCCATCACTCTATATTTCTTAGTCTAGATTTGGATTTTCCCTTATAATTCCCACAGTTCCTTGAGCCCTTTCCTCTATCCTTTTGTTTTCCTCTATTCTCCATGTTTAATGCATTACTTGATGTCTCACCTGTGCTTTTTCGTCACATTTCCTCTCT
Organism: Picea engelmannii; assembly: GCA_009831015.1. Classification (NCBI taxonomy): domain Eukaryota; kingdom Viridiplantae; phylum Streptophyta; class Pinopsida; order Pinales; family Pinaceae; genus Picea; species Picea engelmannii. The sequence continues at coordinate 81,799 of ML781341.1, forward strand.
AAGGATAACGCCAACAAAATCATCAAATTTCAAAGTGTTTGAACCAGAGACAAAGTTACTTACAGTCATGACCAAGCCATTCTAGCTTTCTGTAAATGAGCACAATATTAGAAGAGCCCTGACCTCATCATCAAAGTCCACTTTTACAGAACTTAGATGATTAGTAACCGTATTAAATTCATTTAAATGATTTCCAACAACCCCACCTTGTAACATCTTCATATTAAATAATATCTTCATTAGAAATACCTTATTGGACACCGAGGGATTTTCATACAGTTTAGCCAATGCATCCATCAACTCCTTTGTTGTAGTTTCTTTTGAAATATTGAAAGCTACTAACATTGCCAGGCTCAAGCGTATCGTTCCTAGTGCCTTTTTGTCAAGAGCTTCCCATTATTCATCCTTCATGGCCGTAAAATTCTTTGATATTCCACCCAATGGTAGGAATAGATCCTTATGATAAAAAAAATCTTCCATAACTGGTAGTTTTGGCTATTAAATTCCTTGACCCTAAAATTTCCATCTTCCGCCATTACTCCCACTCGAACCAAGAACCCTCTTTTCCTGCGAATTACCTTTCGCTATGATACCAGTTGTTGGAAAAATAGGATTGTGGAGAAAAAAAAAATGCGAAAATAAAACACAAAAGATACACAATACAATAGAGACACATATATACGTGGTTCACCCAGTGTGGGCTACGTCCACCAGAGAAATTTCCAAGTCCTTTCTTTTTATTATGCAGCAAATGAAGGGATACAACCTACAACACACCCACTATAAATTCCTCTTATTTCTCTCGCAGTCTCCTCTCTCATAATACAATATTCAAAATGATATGCAACCGCAATAGAATTCCCTCATAAAAGAGGGTTTCCTTCTAGGGAAAAAAACCCTAACATAACTTCTACTGTCAGATATGCAACCTTATAATAAATGGTCTGGATTTACTATGAAATTACAATATACATTTACAAGGCAATTTTTCCTTCAGGGGTTTTTCCCTCGAACCCCTACTTTCCCTCGGACCCTGCAAGGGGGGCAAGCCCCCCATGCAACCCCCCCGTGTGGAGGGGTGTACAATATTATAGGGTGTACAGTCTTCATGGGGTATAAACATGGTTGAAAATAAAGACCAAGAAAACAAGAAGATAATCAGGCTCCACAACCAACACTTGAGATCATGAACATGCTATTCATTTGCAACAAGGAAGTGTACCACCTAAAATTAGGCCTTACAGATACCCACATGCACAAAAGAGTGATATTGAGATTATGATTAAAGAAATGTTAGAGGTTGGCATCATTCAACCTAGACAAAGTGAGTTCTCCTCACCAATGGTTATGGCTACAAAAAAGGATGGTTCATGCCATATGTATCCATATTATAGACAACTCAACAAAATAACCATTAAATATAATTTTCCTGTTCCTATCATTGATAAATTGTTAGATGAATTGCAAAGAGCATTTTTTTTACTAAGTTGGATCTCCACTTTGGATATCATCAAATCAGAATGAGGCAAAACAAATTCCCAAAACATCCTTTAGAACACATGAAGGTCATTATGAGTTTTTGGTGATGCCATTTGGCCTTACTAATTCACCTTCAACATATCAAATCATGATGAATTCTATTTTCAAATCCTTACTCATAAAATGCATGTTAGTTTTTTTTTAAGATATTAATCTAAAAAAAATCATGGGAAGAACATGTAGAACATGCTGACATGGTTTTAAAACTATTGGAAGAGAAACAACTATATGAAAATCCCTCCAAGTGTTCCTTTTGGGTTCAAGAAGTGGAATATTCATGTCATATTTTATCTCATGAAGGTGTCAAAGTGAACCCTAAGTTATGATGGAATGGCCAATTCTGAAAACCTTGAAGAATCTTAGAGGAATCTTAGGATTGACAATATATTACTCCAATTTTATCAACAATTATGGTCAAATAGAAGTATATTTCACAACATTATTAAAAAGGGAGGCATTTTCTTAGACCGAAGAAGAAACCAAAGATTTTGAAAATATTAAGGAGGCTATGTGTACGGCTTCTATATTGGTGATGCCTGCCTTCACAAAAACCTTTATTGTGGAATTTGATTGTTAGGGACCTAACCTCCCTAAACCCTCACGTAGGTAGAATAATATAATTACATGTAATAAAGTCCAATATTAATAAGGCATAGCAATAAGGAATAATAAGTCAAATGTACCCCTTCGAATGGTAGCGCATTAGACAACACCTGTATATGGATCAGACTAGATCTTTTAAAGCCCTCCATAGATAAACCAATCGACCACCTGACTGCTATAGTGCCATCGAGAACAACACTCAGGAAGATACTCTATAATACCTAGGTAGTCGGGTAGTATGAATAAGGGCATGGTCTAGCCTCCTTAGTTGGTGCCCTGAGATATTGGGCCAAGTAATACTATTGGAACCTGAACGTATATCAGATATCTATAGAACATGGTAAACCCTTGTATATAGAAACCATGAATATCCTACCCCTGGGGACAGAAACAAAAAACAAAACAGACAAGATCTATTGTCGTGCAACTTTGCCTTTTGCATTGTGGTTGCTAAATTACTACACATTTCTTCATGTTAATCATTTGGGCATTTTTTCACTGCAATATTATTCAGGATGGAGTATAACTCTGCAGCAGTAACAAAAACAAAAGAGTATAGTGGTCCCGTCGACGCACTTATTTGGGACCTATCCCACTGGGTTCCTCTCTTTACCCCGATTCCAGTGATACCTATCATTTTTAACACAATTTGTTTTGTGGACCTAACCCATCTCCGACACCCTTATTTGGATCTTATCCCTTTGGACCCCCCTTTTCACCCTAATAGAAGTGGTACCTATCATTTGAAACCCTTATTCTTCGTGGTCCCACCCACCCCTCCAGACCCCTTTTGTTTCCCCTATACCATTTTCTTGCTCATTTTTCCAAATGACTACCACACGAGCCCAATAACTCAATTCCTTGATTGTTGACACCCACTATAACAAGGAAGACATCAAGACTATCAATGCCAACCTTAGCTCAATCAATTCAACTATTGAGATCCTCAAGGAACAATTTTCCCACATCAAATACCTCAAAGACCTCACAAAAGACTTCATGGGTCATTCCCAGAGCCCTTCCTCTTCTGAACAACCATCTTATTAGGATGACCATGACTCTTCCCATTACCAAGGCCCTCATACTACCCACTTTTCCCAAGACCTCCGCCCTTCCAGAATTGAGGTGAACAAATTTTATGGATCAGATCCTATAGGCTGGGTCATCAAAATGGAACATTTTTTCTCTTTGCATGGAATTACTGATGATTTAGCCAAGCTTTGTTATGGTGTCCTACATTTGGATCCAGAACAATGGCAAGGTGTGAAGCCCTAATATTGGCTCATTACCCCTTAATTGGGACATATTATATTAGTAATGTTATTTTATTTATGTCGGCTTTAGGCCATTAGTTGTAATTATACCTCTTAGTCTCCTATATATACCAAGGATACATTTTCATTTTGAATCATCTTGCACTTGAACATTTAAGTGGGGTAAAAGGAGGTTTCCCCCTCGAAGAGGCTTATTATCTGAAATTATCTCTTTTTCAAGGCGTTGAGTACTTTTCTGAGGATTTTCTATGCTATATTGATATTTGGTTCTTAACATATGGTATCAAAGCTCAAGGTCTTGGGGTTTCGTTGCTACATCTGAGACACCTTGGAATTTTTGCTATAAATTATTTTATACAACATTTCATAAGGAATGGATTGGAGGATATTTAGTAGATGGATCAAGGTACATTGGGTTCAAAATTCAGCTCCTGAGACCTTATACTTTCGTAGATACAGCCTGTACAAGATAGGGTTTTGGAATCATCCTGAACTGAGTCATTGCGGGATTTTTGCTATAAAAACTTTTCTGTAATGTTTCAGACCCTAAACTCCGTAGGATATTTACAGAAATTAGTAAGGTATCTTTGGTAAAAATTTGAGCTTCTGGGTCATCTTAAATTTGTAGATACACCTTGTGTAAGATAGGGTATCTGACTAGTCCTATTGACTAGTCTCAAGAAGGTGTTCTAGGTAAAAAAACCATAACTTCTTCCTAGAGTATCCAAATTGTGTGGGATTGGTTTCATTGGATCGTTTACAGTTTGTAGTATTCCTAGTGCGAGTTTTAGAATTTTATATCAATTATTTTGTGTGAGGCATGCTATACAAGTGAGATCTCCTGGAAAGGCCAAAAATCGGCAAGTTGTGGGGAAGTTACTGTAAATTCCACTTGGCACATCCAATTTTAATCATACTTGTGGCATTGCAGAGAATAAATATCGGAGAACTACATAAAAGAAAGTGTCATACCCAGAAGGGCCGAAACTTGGGAGATACAACAGAAGAAATATTGTCTAGCAGAACCACCTCAAAATCAAGGTTCAAAAGTGATACTTGGCCAACATGCCACCAAAAAAGGGAACTTCTACACCAAATAAGCCTCCAGAAAATCCTACTTGGACTCTTGATGAAGGTGAAGAAATGTGTAGGGACATAAATGAACTACAAAACAAGATGGATTCAATGGAAGCTAAGTTGGATACTAAGATGGATTCAATGGAAGCTAAGTTGGATAGTAAGATGGATGGTTTAAAAGGGGAGATCATGGAAGTATTGAAAAATTTCGTAACAGAGAAGACACCTGAAAGTGAAAATACATCCCATGAAATTCATGATGAGGACACAAGGAAGGTGAATCAAGAATGGAGAAACTCCAACT